>CAUYRT010019782.1:0-32398 GCA_963574885.1 Lepilemur ruficaudatus
CACTTTAGGATATAGAGTTTTACCAGTATACTTACCTCAATTTATATGATTATCTCCATTCTCAGTTCTCTCACACAGATATAAAATAACTGATTTCACAACTGGAATAGTAGGCTTCTCTATTAATGATTTGGAGAACTCTGTGATATTTTCATGTAAACATAGTGATGGAAGCACTACTCTTACTACTCTAAATGGAGGATAAATTAACATCCACATTCATTTTATTTAACTAAGTTAGGACTCGTTCTTCCTAGAGACCTGAAAATATTTGATTTTAATAACTGGCCATCAGATTTTTTGATATCTTTTAAGTAGAAATGGTGCTTTTTACTTTAGACTTTAGCATAATATAGGCATGTTTAATTTATACGTTTTAAATTAAATGCTTATTAATAAAAATTTCAGTTACTGAAAATGTATGTCAAAATGAGTTAAGATACTTCTAAAGGGATTTTAAGTATGAGTTTTGGTTGACTTTAGGAAACAAATTTAGCATAAGTTACCAAAAATTTAAACATAAGACACTTCACTCTATAATTCAAGAGTGTCTTAGCTCAGAGTGATGTAACAATGTACCATAGAATGTGTGGTTTACAAACAACAGAAATTTGTTTTTCACAGTTCTGAAAGATGGAAGTCCAAGATCAGAGTGCCGGTATGGTAGGATTTTGGTGAGGGACCTCTTCAGGGTTGCAGACTGTTGTTCTTGTATCTTTTTACATGGTGGAAAGAGGGAGGGAGAATTCTCTGGGTCTGTTTTACAAGGGTACTAACACCATTCATGATGTCTCAACCTTCATGACCTAATTTTCTCCCAAAGACCACACTTTCTAATATCATCACATTGAAAGTTAGGATTTTGACAAATTAATTTTGAGGTAACACATGCATTTCAAAACAAAGTGTAAATGGATATTCACAAATAATTCAATAAATAGTAGGTGAAAGGGTATTTCTTTATGAAAAAAACATAGCAGTCTTACTGAGTACGAGTAAGCTTAAATAGAAATCGCCTTGAGAATTATATATTATACATGATTAATTAATATCAATGTATGAATATAAACCAATTCACATTAGTTAAATGTAAATAAAGTTAACAGTAAGTTTCCATTTTGTAGTGATCAAACTGCAGCTCACATTTAAGGCTAATTTCTTCCTTAATATGTTATTCTGGAGTCTAGGTCCTCATATGGTAGCATAAACCCAATTTTTGTTCTTTTTTTAAATATTAGCTCATACCTACAAGGCATTTAAAACATTTTCTGTCAAGTAATACTTACTTAAAATAAATAGAGGAGAATGACTTGGAATGTGCTACGATGAGAAAATCTATTCGGCAATTGACCACAAATAGTGAAAATTATTTAAAAAAAAATAAAATCTCTACAAATGTTCCTAAAGGCATACAGGAAAGGAAGAAACACCTATTCAAGAAAATTTTCTAAATGTTGGGAAGAATATCAAAGGTCTGCAAAACATGTGCCAGGGTCTGCTCCGTCCTTCCTCAGCCCACCCCTTCCCCAGCTCAGCGTAATGGAAGCTTCACTGTGGCTGAGTGTGGCCAAGACTGGGCTGCTTCTTGCCCTTCCCCCAACTCATAGTAAAGGTCTAAAATATCTTCTTTTATGGGGCAGACTGCCAGCATTTTCCATCCCTCTACCAGCGCTGGGCGGCAGAGGCTGAATTCCAGGGGATTGTGGCTAGCCAAGAAGTTGGGAATTCCCTTACTTCACCCAGCCCCCTCTTGTAGGTCAGAGGCTGTTCCCCAGGTGTGGCCAGCTAAGAACACTGGGGTTCTGATCACCCTTTCCCAGATCACCAGGAAGACCAGAGCTTACCAACATCCTGTACTCTCAGAGGAGCAGGCCACTGTCCTCTCCACTAGATCCTGAGCAATGGTGAAGACTTTGCCCAGGGATATGAATACACTGTAAGAGCATAGAGTGGCAAACCTCTCCACAAGGGAACTGACTTTATTTTGAAAAGAATGTAGAGAAGTTCAAGTCTAAGGAAACTGTCAGAACAATGGAGACGTAGTAGTAAGCAACAAAGAGAAGGCCAGTAGCTTCATCAGAGCAACAACTTAAATCATAGTACAGCTACTTTGCTATCTTGCTAGATAGAGTAAACCAAGAAATGAGACATCCAAGAAGAGACTTCATGAAGTAAAAAGCAAACAAAACAAACCCTCAAAGCTTGGCCTCAGTGTGGTCATGTAAAGAGACAGTCAAAGAGCCCTTCAAAAACCACTACCATTTGCTAATAGATATAACATTATATAAAGTAATAATTTTAATATATTGGGTTTGTAACATATATAAATGTAACATGTATTATAACAACAACATTAGAAGGGGGAAGAGGAAAGAGATATTGATATATAGGAGTAATATTTTGACATATCACTGGAATTAAATTAGTATAAAGCTGAATTAGCTTCTGATAAGTTGAAATAACATATGATAAAACCTAGCGCAAATACTAAGAATAAAAAAAGTAATATTATATATATATGTATATATATATATATATACAAGAAAGGTATTTTCTTACTACTACTTACAAGAAAGAGTGAGGAAAATAAACAGACTATGAGTTAATTCAGGTGGAGTAAGAAAAAGAAAATGTTCCTTGGGAAGAGTCCCATACTGGTAGTTGCATTCTATTGTCATATTGAACTTTTGTTCTTAGTAGTGAGTCCATGGAGTTTTATGACATTATGAAAGGTAAGAAATTCATTAGATGACTAATAAAATTGGACTATTAAAAAGTCAACAATGAAAGTGTGCCATTAAAGAAAAACAGTAAATAGTCAGTTATGTATAACTGAAGTTTTCTTAAACTCATTAAGAGAAATAATGGCAGAAGAAAATAATTTTCTAATTTCTAATTTTATATTGAATTCAATTTCTTTTGATGTTTCTCTATCTCTGTCTCTCTGCATATAATAGCAGGAAGTAATAAAATTCCATAGTCTGATTGCTCCAATGAAAAAAAGATGGATTTTACAATTAGATGAATGAATTAATGAAAATTTTACAACTTGAATAATTTTTCTGACCTTTCTGTATTACCTACATATTTCAGTTGGTACATATATTCTTGCTTACTTCTAATTGCAAATATTATATCATAAATATTAGTAAAAATCATCATAAATGTAATTTGAAATATCACATAATGTCCAATTAAATGGACATAATTTATTTTATTATTTCATATACATACACTATATAGATTATTTCTACTTCTTTAGATGATCAAAAATGCTATTGGAAATAATTTGTCTGAATTTTGGATAATTTCTCTAGATTATATTTCTATAAATATCATCACTGGGACAAAGAATATGTACATTTCTAAGGCTCTTGATAATGGAGATGCATGTTAAGTGGTTGTTAAAATCTATAATTAGTGTGTAAGTAACAACCACATTGAGCTAAAATTCCCCATGATGTTTCATCAGGAATTTGCTATCTTGAGACCAATTTAACCGTTTTGAATAAGTACAAAATGGCCCCTTTTTCTTCCAGCATAGGAACAAATAGCTGTTTCTTAGGCATTCCAAATATACACTGAAGCATAAACTTGTCAGGAGATATGATAATAGAACTGACAATTTATTTAGATTGTGTTCCTAAGGACTAAATACATCACTATCCAGAAAATGCTAAAAACAATGCCTGAAGAATTGTAAGTGACTTTTTAAACAGTTATCTATTATGATATTAATTATTATTCATTTTTATTAATACAAGGACTAGATTTAACAGAGTAGTGCCTTGTCTGCATTGCAAAAGTGGAAGAGCAAAGTAATAGCAGTAATCTTTTTTGTTTGTGCTGAAATAATAGACAAAAATTATATATGTATATTGATAATCATTTGTGTTATGGATGCTCAAATAAAAATCTTTAATCGTTCATCTAAGATAATACATTCATATTTGTCCTTTTCCTATTTCACTTTGATCTTTCACTTTTTATTTATAGCTTTCAGGCCAGAACAATTTAAAAAAAAAAAAACAAAAAACTTAACCAAACAACATCTAATTTTATTATTTTTTTCCTAAATTCTACCAAACAACATACACATGATGGTTCTGTTTCCCCCTTCTGTGGAACATTGTCTTTCTCCCCCTCCTCCTTATTGGGAACCCACATGTTCTATTTTAATTATGGTTTATATTTTTATCTCATGTTAACCACAGTTTCATATGATATTTCACGTGCTTATTATGCTCTGCCTTGAAGTGTCCTTTTTCTATTTAAAATTATTGTCCAAAGAATTTATCTGTTAAATTCATCTTACTAACTAGTTTTAAGGTAGAAGGTCATTCTCTTTTACTTTATTCTCTTTATAAAGCCTTATTCAAAACAACTCTCAAAAATGATACACTTATTTAATGAATTATTTCTCCAAAGGGATGAACTCTCTCCTATTCTTTAGTATTATTAAACACTATTCTGATATGACATAATTGAATATTTGACATTGTATTTAGGTTATTAAGTAGGAAACGTACAATTTCCTTAAGTACTAAGTTTGACAGTTAATATCTGTGACATTTCACTTTGACACTTCTTGTTTTATTTTTATTGTAAATGTACATCCTCATTCTTTCAAAAACACATTTTGACTTGTGATTATCTTTCAAATTTTTTAGAACAATTTTTGTACAACTGATAAGTCAAAAAGTCATATTATTTTCAAATATGATTTCTGCCATAAAACCAATATAATACAGCTTAAAATATCAGTGAAGTGTTTGGAAAGGATGAGGCTAATGAACACACAGTACGTTGATGGTTTAAAAAGTTCCATTCCGGTAATTTTAATCTTAAAAATGAGCCACGTGGATGACCTGAGACCAATGTGGATAGTGGTAAACTAAAAACTGTAGTGGAAGAGAATTCATCTCAACCTATTCATAAATTAACAGCAAGGTTTGATGTTACTACTGCAACAATATTAGACCATTTAAAACAAATGAACCTGGTAAAGAAGCTGGATAGATGAGCACTGCATAAACAAACTTCAAAAGAAAAATTGTCTTGAAGCTTGCCTTTTTTTTGCTGTCACGACACAAAGGCGAAGCATTTCTACACCGTATTGTTATGTGAGATAAAAAAGAGATTCCTTTGACAATCACAAGCATTCGGCACAATGACTGGATAAAGACGAAGTGCTGAAACATAGTCCAAAACCAAATACTTATTTTAAAAAGCTAATGGTGTCTGTCTGGTAGTCCAGCGCTGCTATTATCCACTATAGCTTCATGAAATCTGGTCAATCAATTACAGCAAATGTCTACTGCAGCCAATTAGACAAAATAATGAGGTTACTCTCAATTAAGCATCCAAGATTGGTCAATAGAGACATGCCAATCTTCTTGCAAGACAATGCTCAATCACATGTCACACAAACAAAGCTGCTCAAACGACAGAGCCTGGACTTAGAAACTTTCTGTCATCCACCATATTCACCAGACCTTACACCAACCGACTACCATTTCTTCCAGACTTCGGACCACCTCTTAAAAGAAAAAAATATTCAATTCTCAACAAGCTGTGGAAAACGCCTTTTGTGATTTCATCATCACTCGCTCTGCAGACTTCTTTACTGCTGACACAAACAAGCTATTGTTAAGGTGGCAAAACTGGGTGGATAATTTAAGCACATACTTTGATTAATTGTACTGCTTCTTGTTTAAGATATAATAAACTACTCTTTTGATTCAAAATCTGACATTTCTTATTTTGTGACCTAGAGGTACAGAAAAGAGGTGCCCTGAATTTTATTTTCTGATGTTATCCCAAAACTCAGTATAAATAATCACCATTCATCAATATTTTGTAATTTTAATGTATTATAAATACATTCATTATGGAAACATAAGCCATTAATATTTAAACTTAAGGGAAAAATAGTACTGCTTCTACTTGGCAAATTTTAAAGACTTTTTGAAACTTAATAGGAAAAAAAGATGCCAATTTAAACCAATTAACTCTTATAAACAACACAACTGAATACAAGAATAGATGATTCATTAATCAACATTAGAAGACAATAGTAACATAAATATAAATTAATAAGGATTAAACAGATTGAATTCTAAATAAACTAAAGTAAAATGGCTATAAGTACTTCAAGTTAGATATAATGAATAAATGCTAAATACACATATGTTCAAGAATTATTACAGTTGGTTTAATAGAAAGTTACATAACATAAACTAAATTACATTTTAATTTATAATTTTGATAAAATATAATGCTCAATTATCAAAGATTACTTCAATAGAATACCCAATATCTGCTATTCATTAGATATCCATCCATATTATGTTATTTTGTGCTATCAGTAATGTTTTTATTCATGGAATATAATTGCTTTTTATATTCTTTGCCTCCACACAGCCACAGGTCTTCAGAAAACTTTCCTGGAAGTTTGTACGCATAAGAGTAAACTGTATGGATGACCTGTCATTTAATGATCTCCAAGTATAACATGATATTTGCATAATTTATTTATAATTATACCATTTTACAGATTGAGAAACTGATTTGAAATAAGTTAAATAGGTTCAGGATCTTTTCTCAGAAAATTATGTATCTTCACTGGAATGCAGCCTCAGAGCCTTATCCCTTTCCCTGCCTCATCTTGACTCACTCAAAGTCATAACACATGTAGCACATACATTGTGTTTCCACACCATGCTAAGTAGTAGTAAGAAAATACCTATTCAAATAGGAAATATTAATAAAAAGATAGAAATTATAAAGAACCAACTTAAAATACTAGAGGTGAAAAGTACAATAACCAACTAAAAATTTTAGTAGAAATATGGAAGATTTGAACTAGCTGGAGAAAAATTAGTAAATTTGAAGATGTGTCTATAGAGATTGTGCAATAGGACGTAAAAAAGGTTTATAAGCATAAATAGAAAATAAAAAAATAAAGAATATTGAATAGGGCCTCAGAGAAATGTGGGACACCATTAAGGACAAAAAGACATAAATAATGGGGAAAAGAAGGGATAGATAGAAGTAAACAAATATAATCAAAGAAATAGCGCCTGAGAACTTTATAAATTTCAATGAAAATATTTATCTAAAAATTCAACATCAGCAAACTCTTAAGACCTATAAAAGCAAAGAGATACACATTCAGATGTCATAGTTATGATGTTGGAAGATAAACAAACTATTGAAATCATTAAAGAATATCAACTCATCTTATATATGGGAATGCTGATAAAATTAATAGATTATTTCACATTAGAAAAAACTGATGTCAGTAGGTAGCGATACATTCACACTGCCAAAAAAAAATAAAAATGTCAACCAATAATCTTATGTTCAGCAAAACTATCATAAATGAGGGCAAAATATATACTCTCAGATAAACAAAAACTTTGAGAATTTTTGGCTAGCAGACCTTCTTCATCAGAAATACTAAAGGATGTTCATTAGGCGGCAAGCAAGTGACCCTAGTCAGTAATGTGGCTCTACCAAAAAAACTCAAAGAATGTTGCTACAAAAAATTATATATGTAAATTTAAAAGAGATAATAATTGGTTTATTTAATTTAAAAGACAGAAGATGCTGTCCATACTTCTCTTATCTTTTTTTAAAAAATTGAATAAACAGTTATGTATACAATTGTATTGCCAAACTTAAAACATATAAAATATAATATTTTTGAAAATATCAGGACAAAAGTGGTAGTATGGAGCAACATTGTATTGCAATAAGGAAATGACATTAATGATATCTCGAAAGAAGTGAAGAGGACCAAAACTAGATAGAAATAAGATATATAAGAAAATATAAGATATATATACTCTCCTTTCTATGCTCAGCTTTATTAAAAGACAAAAAATGATATATAGTAATACCTATAGCAATGTGTCATTAAGTTAATAACATATATAGATTTAATGTGTATAACAATAATAACATAAAAAGAAAAGAGGGAATAAATCATTATGGAATTTATATATGTGTGTGTATGTATGTGTGTGTGTATGTATATAATGGGATTTATATTTATGTGTATGTATATATGAAGCCCAATGGCAGAAGAAAATTAAACCCTATAAATAATAATACATAAAGCATGAGTAAACAATTAAAATTCAGAAATTTTCACATTAGATACAAAACTAAGACCCAATCATATGCTGTCTATAAGAGACACACTTTAAATTCAGACACAAATATCTTGAAAAGAAAGAAATACCATGTAAACAACAACCATAAGAGAGACAGAGTAGCTCTAAAAACATCAGAGAGATAGACTTTAAAACACACACACAGATCTGATAAAATTAAAAAGCTTCTGCACAGCGAAATAAACTATCCCTAGAGCAAATAGACAACCTACAGAAAGGGAGAAAATATTTGCTCTCTACTCTTAAAGGTCTGATAACATGATTCTACCTAGAACTCAAAAGAATTAAGAAGAAAAAAATCAAACAACCCCATTTATAAATGGGCAACGGAAATGAACAGAAACTTTTCCAAAGAAGACAGACTAACGGCTTGCAAACATATAAAAAAATGTTCAACATCTTTAATCATTAGAGAAATGCAAATCAAACCACAATGAGATACCACTTAACCCCAGTGAAATTGGCCTCTATCAAAAAAATCCCAAAACAATAAATACTGGCGAGGTTGTGGAGAGACAGGAACACTCTTACACTGCTGGTGGGACTGCAAATTAGTGCAACCTCTGTGGAAAAGAATATGGAGATTCCTCAAAGAACTAAAAATAGAAATACCATTCGATCCAGCAGTAGCATTATTGGGCATCTACCCAAAAGAGCATAAGACATTCTCTGATAAAGACATCTGCACCCGAATGTTTATGGCAGCACAATTCACTGTTGCTAAGTCATGGAAACAACCCAAGTGCCCATCAATTCATGAGTGGATTATTAAAATTTGGCATATGTTTACATATGAATATTACTCAATGTTAAGAAACAACAGTGAGCTAGCACCGCTTATATTATCCTGGATTCAGCTTGAGCCCATTATTTGAAGTGAGGTGACACAAGACCGGAAGAATGGGCTCCATGTGTACTCGCCATCAAATTGGTACTGACTGATTATCACTACGGTGCTCACATGGTGGTTGTGTCCACCAGGGATTTGGGGGATTGGGGGTACACCCACATCTGAGAGATGTGATGAGCACTGTGGAGAGGAGGGGCATGCTTGAAATGTAGTTGGGGATGGGAATTAGGGGTCTTAATAAGGGGAAGGAAATCTTCTAAAACTGATTTATGTGAATAGCTGTACAACTTGCTAAATTTACTAATGAGCATTTAATTGTTCACTTAAAATGGAGTAATGGCATGGAATGTAAATTATACTTTAGTAAATTTGTCTAACACACACATACACATAAAACATAGAGAGCTAATAAAGGACATTTTATATTATAAAAGGGTATTATAAGAGCTAATAAAGGACATTTTATATTATAAAAGGGTAGATCCATTAAGAAGGTATAACAATTATCCATATACATCCACCTAACAGAAAATCCCAAAATAAATAAAGTGAAAACTAGTAGAGTTAAAGGACGATATAGACAGTCCAACAGTAATAGTTCAATATTTAATACCCCACTTTCAATAATGGATTGAACAACCATGCTGATGATTAATAGGAAATAGAAAGCTTGAACAACACTACAAACCACCTAGACCTAAAACACGTCTATAGAGTACTTCTCCCAATAATAGAAGAATACAAATTCTTCTCAAATGGTCACATGACAGTCCCTATTTTAGATCATATCATGTAGCATTAAAACAAGCCTAAATAAATTTGAAATGATTGCAATCATAAAAGTACAGAATTAAATCAGAACTCAGTCAGAGAAAGTTTTAGGAAATTTCCAAATATATGAAGCTTCACACACTCCTAATTAGCCATGGGTAAAAGAAGAAATCATAAGAGAAGTTAGAAAATAGTTTGAGATGAATGAAAAGGAAATACAACATATCAAAATATCTAGAATGCAGTTAAAGCATTGTTTAGAGAATAACAAGTATATTAAAAAAGGAGAAATCAATAACATAAACTGCAACCTTAAAAAACTAAAAGAGCAACTTAGAGACAAGTGGAGAAAAGAAATAGTAAACAACAGAGTGAAGATAAATAAAATAGTATTTATTCTTATTGATTGATTCTCTATCATTAAATAGAGACTACTTAAACAGTAGAGAAAATTAGCAAAACCAACAGTTGTTTTTCCTTTTTGATGAACAAATAAAATAGGAAAGCACAGAGCTAGAAGTTCCTTGTTTCTCAAATGCTTGTTTCAATAAACGGTGCTGGGAAAGTTGGAGAGCCACATGCACTCTTACCTCTCACGAAAATCAACTCGCGATGGATAACAGACTCAAACTCTAAATTAAAATTAAATGAACTATCAAACAAAATACTCATTATAAATTGGGCTTTCCATAGTAAGTTTCTTTTATAAAGATTATTGATTCTCTTTCTTCATATATTCATCTGTTAGTAAAATGCTTAGATCTTTTAAAACTCCTGAGTATAGCCTAAGGTTGTGGAAGGACATCCACTGCAGAATGGAAACAAACAAAACAAAACAAAACTGTGGAGTGCTGATTGATGTTTTTTTTAGTTTCTATTTCCTTGCTGGTGCTTTAATTTAGCTGACTATGATCTCAGGTTGCCCTACACACTCAGAAACCTGTTCTCGATATTGTTTAAATCAGAAGACTTTTTCTCTAATTCACATCACCCAGCCTTCCTGACACCACTTCTAACTTTTGTGCTCAGTCTGTGAACTCTGCCCATTCCCTTATTTCGCCATCAACATCAATAATCAAAGTTCTTAAAGCCTTAACTTTGCAACATTGTAAGAGTTAAGCTGTGTTAGACAACTACTGACACACTGAACAAGTCAGTTTTACTGATTTTAATTGTGTCTTCAATTTCATACAAATAAGAAATCACAGCTTTTAATTTTTTATACTGATTTTCTAAAATACTTGCTTAGGATTGTGTTTAACAAAAAACAGATGAAATTAAAAATGTTAAGACTAGATTTTATCCTCTTAATAATGCTTGGGAAAATATTTAAATCATAATGACAATCAGAATAAATATAATACACAAACATCTAGAAAAATTATATTTTATATTCAAACTATGCCTTATTAATTATGTTAGTTACAAATTTTTCCCTAATATTACTAAAAAATGAGAAGAAATTGCATTTATAATCACTTAGACACATTTAAATATTTATGTTGAAATTTTGTTCACTTAATTTATGACATGATTTTTATAGGAAGTTGAATTTATTTGTTCTTTACAATGAATTCTATGGACTTAGCCAATTAAATCTGTTACTATACAAGTTGTATGGATCTACTTCTTAGTTGCATGTCAATCTGTAGATAAATGTGGAACTAAGAAATTATAATCCAATGGAACAAAAAGTCATTCTCTCTAATCTCAAAGAAGCTTTGTAGTACTTTTCCCAACTATTAACATGATATAGTTGGGTTGTAGTACAGGGGATTCTATAGTGCAAAGAAGATCTTGTGCAGCTTAATTACTACAAAGTTCTTCAGCTATCCTAAGTATTTGATGTATCAATATGGTATGTTTACTGTGCCTCTGAACTGAAAAGTCTCTGTAATAGATCCTGAACAAGTGAGACAAAAGCAAGCGCTAAATCAAAGTCATGGAATCCAGTAGTTGTGTGTGCTTGTGTGAGAACATGAATTTGCATATGTTTGTTTCTATGTGTATGTGTGCGTGTTTATACATGCATGCATGTATATGTGCCTAATAGTTACTAGTTTGGAGGTAACTAGTTTGGAAGAATACATAAATTTTACCAATCAAAACTAGAAATGGCACTGTAAAAATGACCAATTTGTATTCATTTTTTCATCAATAAGTTAGTCTTAAGAATGGGGAAATACTATGTTTGGTATATATAAATTCCAATTTGGAATGCACATGTAAATTTTATCTAGAAATCTTGTTATTTTTTTTCTTTAGTAGACTAGTTGCTTTGCCTTATGTAGAGAAAATAAAAGGGTTATCTGAAATAAAACTGCATGGAATTAAGAGGAAAGGAAAACTAAACATATTTTAAATATATTTTAATTTAAATGAGGAAAGAAACAAATCTGAGAAATGTGAGAAAATTATCTATAAAAAAGTATATTATGCAGAGGAAAATGTCTTTATTCACTTTTCCAAGGTCTTACCTGAATTTAAGGGAACAAAACGGTATTGAATCCTCATTATTATATTATGTATATGTGGATACACACAAATCCTCAAATACGTCAATTTCCTCTAGAATAATTTTAGTGCCTAATTTAATGTGGTAATTATAAAGAGATATTTTAATTCTAGGATTATATTTATTTATTAAAAGATATTAGTTCTTTATTATATACTAGAGATAGAATGCTATATTTAGTGCTGAAATATACTTTTCTTAAGGGAGTTGAAAGTAAGGAACATTGGTCATTTATTGTTTTGTGTACATTACATATGCTAAATAAACATACATCCTGTGATTTTAGGACATGCTCATTATTTAGAAAGTCTATAGACATTTCCTACTTTTATTGTTTATTATTTGTTATTTTGTTTCCAAAATGTCAAATATTCTTTCTTCTTCCTCATAAATGTGATTATCAAGAACCATTTACCATTTTTATGATTTTTTTTCTTTTGAAGCAGCCATAATTATTTTAAATCAGTTTAAATTTTACTGTTTTAGTTAAGACATTCAAAGTGAGATGTCAGAACTGTTAGCTTCCGAACCAAATTATTACAAACATTGGGAAATAAACACTATTTACAAATATTAAATAAAATAAAACTAAAAAAAATCCTTATTTTGATGTGTATGGCATCATAGTGAATTACATGTTATTCTCTTTTTAAATAATTTTCTCTGCAATTATTTTAGATAGTTTTTATAAGTTACTTCCAAGGATTCTCATCAAAATGTTATCAGAGACTGCTATAAATTCTACAAATAGGTAAGGTAGTATTGAGCTCCATTTCCATATGAGGAGATTCAAAATTGAAGGTTAAGTGACAAAACCTGTGTTAGAAATCATGTCTTTACTTGTATTCTATAGCTCCTTACATGGGAACACACAACATCCATGTGTGAAATATATGAAACTTTCTGATGAAATGAAACAACTTGAGACTTCTATTTCATACATATTTTGAAAAGTAAGTGGTTAGGAATCTTGTATGTCACTATCTCTTGATGTCCAACCAGGACAATAAACTAAATTTAGTGGTGATTGATAGTCCTCTACCTAAGCCCTAAAAAATATTTGAGGAGTGACTTGATATTGAAGACTAAATTTGAAATGTAAAATTCAAAAACAACAAAGTTAGTAAGAATACTTTTCAACCATAATTTTTAAAAGCAAAAGTTTACCAAGATTACAATCTTTCAAATTATCAAGCTATTTTAAATTAACTGTTAAAATGTTAAAAAATCATAATTTAAATGTATCTTTAATGTTTATTTTTGTAAAATTTACTATGCACTTATTGTTAAGCACAGTGAAGATAGTATTCATTTATTGAGTAAATGCTTATTAAGCATCTTCTATTGCACTTTCATGGTCCGGGTCATCAAAATGCTCAAGATCCAGGATATGAAGTCTGCATACATGCAACTAAGTATTTGTATCTATTTTCTTCCAGATAAGCTTTGACACTGATGGAAGACCATTCCAGAAGGCTGAAAACTATGACATATTTTCAATTAATGTGATAGGACAGATTTTTAATTGCATCATAGAAATAAATAAAAACTAAACAAAAAGATATAGGAAAGCACTACATGCATATAAAATGTCCAAATTGAAAGAATTCTTATTTCAAATAATATATAGTCTGTTGTTTCCTAAAAATTTCACATGTTCCACTATCTACTCTGAAAAATTCATTACCAGGAAAAAGTTAAAAATAATATATCAAATAAATGAAACACAATTGATTTTGGCCCACCTGTTCATAGTACATTAGGACATGCTATTTGCTAAATGGGTTGGAAAAGAAAGTGTATTATGCTAATATGCAAGAAGATATAGTTGTGACATGTTTTGCACATAAGAATGTGTCTAGAATAAAAATAAAAAGTAAAAACTACTGTTGCATCTGAAATTAAACTTTTGTCATTCTTCAGAACACTTAAGTCTGAGTCAATCTTATAAATATGCAAAGTGCAGCAAACGGTCCTCAACAATTTATTTTCCATTGCCGGAAGCATTCTACACATTACAATATTTTGAATTACTTGCTAATAGAACAATAGAGACCAAACTGATTTCTCACTCACATTAAACCATGTCTACTTTTAACAAAATATTTATATATTTTTGTTTAAATGGAAGTTAAAAAAAGAAATATTAAAAGTGTAACCTGATCAATTTTTATAAACCGCATTACTTTCTAAGCCCATTTTTAATTATCACTTTAAAAATACATAATCAATTTGATGATGAGAATATTCTATAATTACTTCTTATCATGGCATTTAATATGAAAAAAAAACTGTTGACACATGAAAGAGCTTTTATCCACATATCACAAAAATGTTCCTCAACTTTCACATTCTCAATCTTCTAGAGGTTTTGGAATGTGTATTTTCTTAATGACTCTAGTAAATACATAGATTCCTTGAGAGTTACCTGTTTCGGTATCACTTGAAAGTGTTTTCAATGTAAAGAAATAATATCCACCAGCATCAGAAAAAAATAACATACTTGTTTTTAGTAAATACAGTAGACTGTTGTAATATTATAGTTAATTTTTTAATTCACAACTGCAAAATAAAATCTCTACAATAACCAATGAGAAAAGAATACCAATTTATTGACTATAAAGTGTCTACATAGCACCATCATAAAGAACAATGAAAAACAACAGTACCAAAAACAATCTTAACTGTGTATTGAGTGGTAAAAATATCCATTTCATAAACAGACAGTGCTTGTCAACCAAATATTATTTTGGCAAATTCTTTCAGTTGAGTGTTCTAGTCCTTGAGAATTCATGCTCTATTATGATACCCTCCCACTACTAATACAAGTCTGAAAGTAAAGTGAATGTGTCAAAAAGTGCTAGCAGTAACTTTTTATACTCTCAAGGAATTGTAAAAAAAAAAAGAAGAAAGAAAGAAAAAAACAAAATTCATGCCTATTACATTAACTAGGATTTTCAAACTTTCAGTCTGCTCCTCCATTTTAATAAATACTGCATCTCTACTTTTAATATAATATTAGTCTTTTGCTCTACTTTCAAATGGAAAAATAAAAAAGAAGAACAAGTGTAACAATAGTATGAAACTCTGAACTCAAGTACCCAAAGAGTCAATCTAAAACATGAAAACATGTCCTTGGACTATAATTGTCCAAAGTTAATTCAGAGGCAATTATCAATGGTTTCTTAACCTCTACAACAGCAGATTAGGATAATCACAAAATTCAACTGATTAAATACAGGTATTTGCAGACAACATGTTGGCTCCAAGAAACAGAGATGCAAATTTTCCCTCACAAATTGATTGCCACCTACTGTTTTGTTTTCCCCATTGCTCAGCCATGGCCTCCCTTTTCTTCCTGCTCTCTCTTCTGTTATCTGTTCCCTGTCATTCCTTCAATCCCAAATTCTTTTGTGGGCAGGTAATCATGTTATTACAGCCTTTATGTTTTATAGTAAAATGCATAGCATTTTCAGCATCTATCCTTTAAATAAAGAATTGTCATGTTGCCGTGTGTATTGTATTAGGTACTACAGTGATTTTCACCTTTTGTTATTGCACATTTTTGTAATTCAGAAAACCTTTCCATCATCATACAATTTGAGCCATTCTTCAGGAAGATTTCTTATCTTCTTATTGCCATAGAAGAAGCAGAAGACCTGGTTCTAATGCTAACTGGCTTAGTTTTCTGAGTTGATGTGCAGAACATTAAACAGTGCTGGAAAATGTATGAGACTCTGTACATTAGTATAATGATAGCCACATGTGATATTTAGAATTCATACATTATGTAAAGGATGTCTTACTTGAATTGTGAGTTGTGATATATTTCCTGGAAAAAAATAAGCATGCTTTATTCTCTAAACTTATCAACATATATGGTGGTCCACTAGGTTACCGATTCATTGATAAGTCTTTAAGTTGCTTTGATAAAGATATCTCTATATTGCTCATAAGAGAAAAGCACAGACTAGTGCTTAAGATATAAAACATAACATCTCACCCAGTAAACTCACCCTTGTTTATGTGAATTCTGAAGGCAGTAATAAGAATGATGTAACCTTAGGTTAACAGAACGTAAGTCATGTCAAAAACACCCATTTGGTATAAAAGTACAGCCGGCCTCGCTAGCATTAATAAAAACAGTATCAGTCTCTCTGCATTACCCTGGAGCGCACTAAGCTGTCTGCAGAGCATCTCACATATGTCATAAAGTCACCCTAACCTCACATTAGCCTCTTTGAGATAAAGAACATTCATGAGCAAAGTATCATTTTGATGCACAGGTCAAAAATAAAGGGCAGTCAAAGGCACTAGACAGACTATCAAAACATGGAGCGAAGGTAGTGCCGGGTTGCTCTACTGGCTTCTGAAGTCACCTACCGGTGCTCAAGCTAGTTAAGGAGCTGTGTTAATTAGGTGCATGGCTCCTCAGCTGCTTGATTGATGAAATTATTTAAATAGCATCTTGAATAAAAATGTGTATGTGGCAAGCAACAAATTATTTGTAGTTTTTTCGGTTGCTTGTTCATTCGGCATCCTTGAAGCTGGTCTTTCCTTCCTTTTGTATCAAAGCCTAAATTCAAAGTGTTTTTCAAACGCTCCTCTTGCAATTGAATTCTAGGATTATTGCACTGCAGCCTGAGAAGATATTTGATATGATTTAGATTCTTTAAAATTTATTGAGACTTGTGGCCTAACATATGATCTTCTTGGAGAATGTTCCATGGTCAGCACAAGCAAGGGCCCCTCAACTGGGGTTGAAGGGCAGTTCCTTGGCCACTGGGGCAATGTTTCAGGGAAGAGCAGAACCACCCCTGCTGCACTAAAGAGCCCCAAGAGGGACAGAGAGGAAGCCCGATCTCCACAGCTCAGCAGACTGTGTAGGGAGACCTACCTAGCTCCCATGCCCTTGAACCAGTGGGTCTCCGACCCCTAACCCGCCGTTGGCAGCAAGCCAAAACAGCCAGCTGTGTCCCAAGCAGTCTGTACTCAGATTGCAAAACTGCCCCAGGCTACAACACTCCCTCCCTGGAACAGAAACCACAGTTTTCAGACCACGACCCTGAAGTGGGGGGCACGGAGGGTCTACTAACTCCCAAGCCAGCAGCAAGAGCCCACTCCCCACTTGCCTTTCAGTTATGGCTGCCGCAGTTCATCCCCGCTTGAGATTAGATTGTTAATCTCAGTTGAGAGCCTCTCCCAACCTGTGACAGCTGCCCAAGCGAACTGGCAGATTTCTCTGAGATCCCCTGTGAGTAAGCATGAGGAATGGCTTCCTTCTAAGGCACTAGGGGTTGGGAACACGTGCGAAGCACTTTCCAGAGTCACTTCTACCCACAGACTCCCGACCATTCGCAAGTCAGGTCCCGTGCTGCATAGCCCAAGGAGGTCCCAGTGGCCTGGGTGGCCCAGCTGCCCGCTGGTTATGCCCTTCGCAATCTGAAGACACAGGTTTATGCCAGACCCACGCCGCAGGCTGCTGCCCCTGCTTCTTTCAAAGTATCCTAAGTTTCTTTCACTTTTTCTGTTAAGCGTTCGTGTTTTGCCTTGGATAGAAGTTCACAATGTGAATCTCTAGGCACTATTTTTCTCTTTCCAAGTAGAGCAGGTGTGCTAGCAAAGCCTGTAAGTCGCCGTCTTGGAAAATAAAAAAAAAAACGTGTTCCTCATTTCTTACGAGTCTCTGACCAAGGGTTACCTGGCCAATCAGCCTTCACTTAATTCTTCTACAAAAACTATAAAACCCACTCCATTCTCCAGCTTTCCATATCCCCTTTACTCGTTTTTTCCTCAGTAGCTTTTATTATCAATAAATAGTATATTACATGTGCTTGTTTATTTGTTTGTTGTTTGTCTTTCTGACTAGAACGTGAACTCCACGAGGGAGGGGCCCATCATATTCGCTGCTGTACTCCAGACGCCTTAGCAGGGTCCACATTCCTAGTAGGCACACAATAAGTATTTGTTGATTTAATACATGGTTTATTCCTTGCCAGACGTTCAGTCTAAGAGAGTCATGATAATTTCAAGTCCTAGGAAAGGATTGTTTCAGAAACAGTTTTTGTGACACAAACACAGCTAATGTTATATAAAAGAGGTGTCTGGGGGATTCTGGGGAACTTTTCTTGTTCTTCTGACCAAGAGACTTCAGAAGAGACTACTTTCCTCTGCCTTCACTCTTTCTCTGTGGAAATTGATGTCTGGAACTGCTGTGGTCTTCACTTTACAGGCCTTTATGTGCCACGAACACTGACGAGCTCATAGAGGAGAGTTAGAAACAACCTGCAAGAAATCTGCTGTCAGTTTTGAGCTCTCCAATTAATCATTGTCGAGGATAGCCTCTCGCTGAGCTTCTTGTTACATGAGAAGACATCTGCTTACTGACTGAGTTTGAGTTAGCGCTCTCTCCTTCCTATTTGTGGCCAAGTCATTATTCTGCTATAATCAAAGGTGGAATTTATTGCCTTAGCTTAAGAACCAGAGCTTATTACGTGACTTGCTTCTACCAGTGACACGTTATAACTGTGACAAAGGCAGGAACTTAACAAAGCACTGGGAAATTGCAGCTTTCGTGCTTGCTACTTTTGGAACCCTGTACCAGTATCCGAGCTAACCTACTTGATGAGACATGCTGGACAAATCCAAGCTAACCAACTTGACGACGAGATACACTGGATAATGAGAGACACAACTGTCACCACTGAATCAGCTAATAGCCAACTGCCAAACATGTGAGGAAAGCCATCAACTGCTAGGTGATTGCTGAGACATGAGTGAGTCAAGTCAATCCAGTAGAATTGCTGCTTAACTAAATTAAACCCATATTACTGGTCCACAGAATTTTGAGCTAAACACTTGGGTATAATTTATACCACTAAATTTTGGGGTAGATTGTAACACATCAAGTCTAAATGATGCAGCATCTTGGCAATTGCTTGCACAATTATTCTTCCTGCACTACCAATTGTAATAGCATCCCCCATGTCAATAGTTTTATATACCAAACTGACACATCTAGACAAAAATGAAGTTAAAAAGAGGTAAATGGGGATAACAAAAAGACTGAAGCAAGTATATTTTTGTTGATTATGTACAGACAGACAAACTAG
This sequence comes from Lepilemur ruficaudatus, assembly GCA_963574885.1. Taxonomy (NCBI): domain Eukaryota; kingdom Metazoa; phylum Chordata; class Mammalia; order Primates; family Lepilemuridae; genus Lepilemur; species Lepilemur ruficaudatus. Next base: position 19,429 of record CAUYRT010019782.1, read on the forward strand.
GTTGTAATACCACACTCAGAGAATTCTCTGTTACAAATGCCACAAATCAAGAAAACTTAGAAATAGTAGTTCTATTCTTCACTTACTATGTCTAAGGCACCTTTTTCTGTTAGACACACTTCTTATGACACATTAATTCCAGTGAATTCTGGATTACTGCTTTCAGGTTTGCTGGTGCATAAAAACTTGTTCTTACAGATGAAATGACATTTGTAAAGGAAGCTGCCTATATGCCTAAGCATCTTGTCATTTAGTAAACTTGCTGACCTGTAACAAAATTACAAAACTCAGTCTTGAATATATAGAATAATGCATGAGTTTTTCAGCATGCTGATCTTGTTTCTTGAGCCTGGGCTGACATGCCTGCCCTGACTCACCTCTCTGGCTTACTCTAGGGCTAGGCTCAAGGGTGTTCTAACTTGATTAAATTTTTTTGACTTTATTTTATAATTGCTATGCTGAGGTTAACTCTCAGTTCTTATTGTTTTGTCTTAGATGTACAGTAACTTCTTTTCTTCACATTAGAAAATGTCAGAGAGAATATTCAGCTTGGGTCAGAACCTGTCAATAGTCAGGCTCTTTAAATATTTATTCTGGGAAAATCTGGGTATTTGAACACTGAATTAAACCTCATGTATTATTGAAATCATTTTCTAGACTGAATGAAAAATATTTGAGTAAAAATTAAATTACTATACAAGTTTGGATGGAATTGAATTATCAACAATATAACAAAAATGGAATCATTGACATCAGTTTTAGTTCTTGATTAATAGAGAAAATTTTTTAAATTCTTTGAATTGCTATTGTCTTACCTCTAAAATGGGAGTAAATAGTGGTGTCTAGAGTAACTAGGTTGATCTTTAGCTCAAGTAAAATACAAACTTACACTGAAAATTGGTTAAAATATCAAGACATTCCTTAATTCAACAAACAAAGAAAAAAAACTTTTTCTATATTTCGTATAATTCTAACAAAAATTATTTAGGCTATATGGGAAAATGACTCACTTGTTATAATAAACATCAAATTGTCTGAAGCAATTTATGTTCACAAAAAGTTTTGCTTAATTTTTCCTAACATGTTTGGCTTAATAAATTCAAACCTTCATATACCATTCTGAAATTTTTAGAACTTGAATTAAGAGTTACTTAAACGAGATAACTGTAACATACTTTGCTTTGGTGGGAAAATATGCAGTCCAAATAATTTCTTTTAATAAGATGCATTATTTGTTGTCCAAACAAGATTTTAAAATTTTGTCATTGGTTCTAACATTTTTTATACTTTACTACTAATAGACACAAAGAAGTATGAATTTTATCTTTTAGGAGTAATTTTCTAATTTTGAGCTCAAAAATATTTTTATGTTGGAATAGCTAATTAAAAAGATAATCACATGTAGTGACTTATTCACATTATTTTATGGTTCTAACAAATAAAGGAATTTATCATAAAGAATAACCTATCAAAATTTCCCTTAATTATTTCTGCTTTACAAAGTTGTATTTAATTTCAGCCATTTGTTAACCACTTAAGGTGCATTTCAGTGATTTATATTCTAAGATATTCATAATTCTCAATTGACCTTTATTTAGTAGTTATAAGTACCCATAAGAAACAGATAATTTATGTCTAGTTTATGAAAAAGTAAATCATTATGATCTTTAAGAGATGTTGGCTCTTTTTTTTTTTGCAGAATATGTAACAGTCTGTGTGTTATATATATCGACTACCATTATTGTGTAGAAATGAATAATGTACAGACAAATTGTGGTTGGGTTATCTGTATGCACATATATTAATAGTACACTCAAACTGGGTCTGTTATTGTCAATCTGTAAGTTTTAGACCATATATTTGTATATTAAGACTGCATTTCATTCATCAATACGTTCTTAAAGGAAAAGAAGGATTCATATTTTGTTATCTGCTTCTCATATTAATAAATAAACTATTAAATATTAAGCAAAAATACCTAGCCATAATTTGTGGCTAATTGTTGAAGTTATTTTTATAGGGTTATCATTGTAATTGCTAAAGGGTAAAACAATATGACTAAATCAGTGTACTTATACCATTTAACTTGACATGGTTATTATGCTATAAATTTTACAATGAAGTATAGCTTAGATGTTCCAAGGAAGATGGAAATTAGCAATAATAAAATATAATGTGAGAATAAAATTGACATGAATATTTTGAAAGATCATTAGAGTATGATTTTTTTACTATCTTTAAATATGATGAGATAAGGTCCTGTATTTTTAAGACTCTTGAGGTGACTTAAATAATAAATTAGAATCTTTCATATATATTATCAAAATATTCAAAAAGCTAAAAAATGTGGCAATATGTTGAGAAGGCAGTTTGGAAGAATATTTGCTTAAAATAATTTATATTAGTGTGCAGTGCCTCATGCCTGTAACCTTGGCACTCTTAAAGCCCCAGGCAAGAGGACTGCTTGAGGTCAGGAGTTGGAGACCAGCCTGAACAAGAGCAAGACCGTGTCTCTACCAAAAATACAAGAAATTAGCCAGGCATGGTGTACACACCTGTAGTCCCAGCTACTGGATGGGTGTGTGGGGGTGTTGAGGCAGGAGGATCACTTGATCCCAGGAGTTCAAGGTTGCAGTGAGCTATGATGATGCCACAACACTTTATTTGGGCAACAAAGCAAGACTCTGTCTCAAAAAAAAAAAAAAAAAAGAGTCTTAGAAAACAGATGAAAAGTGAGTTAGTATGAAACACGAATAATGAAAAATTGGTCAGAAGACAAGTTTATTCTGATCATATGAAATCTTAAAAATGATCTGTGAAGTCAATGCTCATGCAGAATACCAAAACAAGCAAATGTCCCAAGGAAGAGCGAACATAAAACAAACGAAAAGAAGATTATAACTGAGACGCTACAGTTTTCTTTAAATTTTCTAAATTAGTTAAAATGAGGTCATTAGAGTAGGCCCTAATCTAATATGACTAGTGCTCTTTCAAAAAAAGGAAATTTGGACACAGACACATGTAGAAGAAAGGTGTTGTGGAGATGACGGGAGAAGATGGCCACCTCCACGCCAAGCAGAGAGATCTCAAAAGAAACCAACTCTACAGACACGTTGCTCTAATACTTCTTCATCCCCAGAACTGTAAGAAAATAAATTTCCACTGTTTAAGCCCCCCAGCCTGTGGTACTCTGTTGTGGTAGCCCTAGAAAACTAATACACATGGTAGTAAATGAAATATTGTATAACGAAAGTCAGAATTAATTCTAAAATTTGTATGATTTTGGGTAGGTTTCATAAAATTCTGAATTCTAAATCTCCATTAAAAGAAAGGGAAATTTTTTTAGAGTAATTTAAGGGATTAAACTAGTACCGTCTGTAAAAATGTGTACATCAAATAGTGAACACTTCACAGATGTTGTAATTCTTTTTTTTATATTTTGTAACTTTGTATGCAATTTTACACTTTGTATTTTATAAACATGCCATATTTGACTATATTACCTTGCTTATACTTCATTTATTTTAAACTTTCAACATTATATTTTTTAAAAATTGAAAAGTTATATTTAAAATTATACCCTCTTATTTTTAATCTTTAATATATGAAAAAAATGAATTTAATTTGATTTATTAAAATTAGGTTGGCTTATAAATATTAAAATATCCCTTCTGACATATATTATTATGACTAAACTTACACAGTTTAAAAATTTGAGTATATAAAAACTAAAATGCTAAAAAGTGAAAATGAACAGTTCACTGTGCTTTATTTAGTCAAAGTCGAAAAACGATATCGGACCCTCTCAACTTTCCACCTCAGTTGTGCAGGGCGCGTGGTAAGCAATGATGGTGTCGACAGATAAGCCTCACCTGTAGAAACTGTCATGTAGCAGGTGTGAGCAGAAACTTCAGCCGCACGGCATGTGTGAGAGTTGGGGGTGAATGCGCTGCGAAGAGCACCAATTCCTGCGCTCTGGCACCGTGGCACAGAGTCAGAGCAGGGTAAGGAATCAAGCTGCATATCTTAATCAAAAAATTCTAAACTGAAAAATAAATTGTGGAGGAACAGTTATTTTGCGGCAGAGAACCAGAGGTGAATCTGATGACCTACATAAATACACACACACCCAAGCGCACACGTGAACATCTACATAAAAATAGCCCGCAAGCATCTAGGGAATCGCTTAGCACTTTCAATGACAATTAAAATATGAAACAAGAGATGGAGAAATGAGATCATATGAAAAAGGAACTAGAGGACCTATAAAAAGAATACAGAAATGATGATACAAAAATTTAGCCAACATTAGATGGGCAGTAGAATTGATGCTGCATTTTAAAATATAAATTAAGATCTTGGACAAAAGGAAGGCAAAATTGACAAGAGACTCACTAATTCTAAGTTTTGTTATAAACAAATGAGAGAGAAAGGAATTATAAAATAAAAGATGTTGTGGTGAACTTATAGGACAGAATAAACCTAATGGATTCTTTTCTAAAGAATCCTATAGTATCCCAGCCAGTGAACCAAGGCATCAAAAACAAACAAACAAACAAAAGAAGCAAAAAACAACAAAATGATACCAACAAAAACAAACCCATACGAAAACCCTGAATGCCTAATATTAAATTTCTCTTCTTAAATCTCATATACTGGATGACAATAAACTGAACAACAGCCACAAAATTTTATGAAAAAAAATAACATTACAATTTATCAATTTGTTTCATATATTTGAATATCTAAAGGTATTTGCAAATGTATTAATATAAGAAAAAGACTCAAGTCCATGCGTAAATGCCAAACCACCCACCGACACCAATGTTCTTTTCTAGACATAGTTCTTCGATTCATTATATTTACATTATGTGTTTTTTATGTGAAAATTTACACAGTATAATCTATATAATCTAATATTACAGAGTCTATAGTGGATTGGAAATTCAGACGTGTTGTTGCATATACTGAGATTTTTGTCCCTTTGCATTGCCAAATGTATTTCAATTCATGTGATAAGTATACCCTTTATCTGATCTTTCCTCAAGGCTGATTCTTAATTAACTTTTGTTGCTCAAAGAGTTTCTCAATATTTCCTTTACAGTGTGGGTTTCTGTATCAATTGCCTCTTTCAAATCTACAAGTCCCTGTATTTGTGTATTCTTTATTTTGTTTCTGTTTTGCATAAAATGGAAGTAGTATTTTCTGAGTTCATTTTTCCTCTACTAATTTGCCAAACATGGCCAATACAAATCGACACACTATGAATGTCATTCAGTTTATAATATTTTTCTTAATTATTAAGCTCATAATATGCCTTCCATACTATCACAAGTGACAGTTTTACCAAAGTTTTACAACTATTAATATGTAATGTAAATAAACTTTCTTCATTCCTGTAATTTTCTTAGCACTTGACTACTTGACACCTAAGTCACTTCCAATTATTTTACGTGTGTTTTATGACCACATCCAATTTCAAGGTCTCAATTCATGTTATTTAGAAAGGGCTTTGGGCCGCCTTTTGACTTTCATGGATCCTAGGACTTCTGCGGTCCTTTTCTTTATAAAAAAATGTTGTATATATTTTATAACTACATAGATCTAAATATAGCCAGGCTTGATTATATTCTTTGTTTTTCCTAATTTTAAAAGAATGAAGACATTTTTTTCAGGTCCCTACAACAACATGGGCCTTGGGCACTGTGCCTGCTGTGCTTAATGGATGAGTCAGCTTTGCTTAGATTATAATGCAGTAACAACTAGCACCCTGAACTATCAGAGACTTAAACAAGAAACATGTACTTCTTCCTCATGCTACAGGTCTATGTCAGACAGGCAGGTGCTGTGATCTATTATACCCTGACTGTGAGATTTCAGCTATAGGGCTGTCGCTACATACAATATTGCTCATATCTGTGACGAGAAAGAATGGCAGCATGAAGAAGCACCTGCTGGCTCCAAACATTCCATGGGTAAGAAGCAGCGTGAGGATTCCACTACAGAAGCCATTTTCCTACACTGACACAGCATCTTTGTCCCTTTGTCCATTTTTCTTTCCCCTACAGGAATCTTCTATTAGTGTCATCGGAAATTGATAACTTAGCATCCTTTTGAGGCAGCCTCAATCAATTTCATCCTCATTTTCCTAGATTATTTTTGAGACATGTATTGTCTACACCAAAACTAGTTCAAACAACCTTCCTCTTGCCCCCAGTTTCACATCCAAATAATTTGGGCTAGAAATATCCAGGAAATCAGACTCCAAAATTTTAACACTACCACCGTTGACTTTCAGAATTAATACTACTCCTGAATACCTAAGACATTTCAGACTCACAAATTTGTATTTTTAACCCAGTGATGATTTATTAAATTCATAAGCATATTTTTCGTTTTTCTTCTTTAATTTTTCTTTCCTCTTTACTCCTCCACTAATTTATAGATTTGTATTTTTATCTATATGCATTTTTATTTCTCTGAGTTTTTTTTAGGGTTTTTTATTCTAACTTCTTTTATAAGCAATAAATTGTGGTGAAACATTTATGTTATACCACATTGTTATTAGTTGTTTTCTTGTCTATCTCTCTTACTAAACTGTGAGGGGTTATAATTTACTAATTTATATTCCTAGCATCTATTATACCATTAGAACATACTAAATTTTGAATAAACTTGAATAAGACATCCAGATGCCATCTATTATTTAAAAGGCTAATTCTATATTTTTGTATCCCATGGTAAATCACACTAAATTGGGAAAACTTATTTTCTGTTTACAATGCAATAAATGAATACCTGGCCACTAGTCTGTTTTAGCCCTAAGAATACAAAATTTATACTATTCTACCTTTCTAAACTCATCTTGTGCTCTGTTTTTCTGCTTCAACCCAACACCCCCACAGTTCAGTGAACATTCCATGGCTTCACACAAGGCTGTGCCTTTACCACAGGTGGTTACTTCTGCCTGGGTTACCTCTTCCCTCTCATCTTCCTGGTGAGCTCATACATCATTTCAAATGTTCTCTCAGTATTAGCGCTTTTCAGCAGAGTTCTGTGTTCCCAGAAAACTTTATACATACCTCTATTAAGGTTTTTAACATTTTTAATTCCTATTAGTCTGTGTGATTTTTTGCTTCATAGGATCATATATACAAGAAGACAGGAAATGCAAAGAATTCTCTTTTGTATTCCAAAAACTGTGTTCAGTGCTTTTCAAATCGTAGATGTGGAATAATAATATATATTGATTAAATTAATCTGTGGTGTATTGATAAGCCTGAGAAAGAATACAATAAGCCAAAGAAGAATTGTGTGTGTGTGTGTGTAATTCTGAATATCTGAGAAGATTCCTCTTCTAAAGTGTACTGCTCAAACACTAAATCTGAGCACATCACATACAAAAAGAAAAGAGAGTATGAATAGTCAGTAATTGATGAAACAGTGGATATCAATGAGTTTACATCAATAAAAACATCAGCTTGTCATAAGTGGGGCCATTAATGTAATTTGTATTGATGACAAACTACATATAGTAACTACTACCACCTTCAAGAGTAACCATTAAACTTCTAAAACTGTAGATTAGTTTTGTCTGTTTTTTAAACTTGTATCAATGGAATCATACATAATTCATTTACTTTGCACAATTGTAAAGGAAATTCATCCTTATTATTTCCCTAATCCTTCAATTATTATTGCTCTATATCATTCTGTTATCTTAAGATAGTATAATTTATGCATTCTACAATTGGTCAAGCATTGAATCATTTCTAGATTGGAGCTACTAGAAACGTTCCTATTATAAATATTTCTACCTTGGTCTTTTGGTGAACATATGTGCACATTTCTACCAAGTAAAGTTGCTAGTCAAATGGCAGAATTACAGAATTGTTACTGAAAATACCAGCAACGCCTAACATCCATGTGTCTTATAAGGTGCTTTTTCATAAAATGGTATTTGGCAAGAATACTTTCATGATAACAGTGCAGTAATTGATTTTCTGAGCTATATGGGAAAAGTGAGTGTTTTCTTTTCTGCACTTTCTTAAGATTTCTTTTAGCAATGATTGGTAAAGTTTGTAGTTTTCAAAGCCAAAAGTTGGAATTCCATTTATCACTTATGGTAGAAAGCCAGTGTGAGAAACTCAGAATGTACCATATGAAATGCAAAGGGACAATGTGAGGTGATTATGGATAGATAGAGAACAGAAAATTGTATATTAGAAAGGCTCTTAAGAATATATTGTAAAATGTGGAACGTTAAGTTGATGTCATTTGAGTAAGAAAGTGACATGAAGAAAATCTTACCAGATTGATTTGATAGTTACATGCAGGATAAATTAAAGGGAAACCTTAGAGACAATTCAAAAGCTTCTAAATCATTTAAAAGTAATGATGATTTCTCAAACCTAAGTGTAAAATGAAAATAGAATGTGTAGGCGTATGTATTTTTAATGTGTGTTGTGAGGAAATGGAGCCGGCAGATACAAGAGACAGTTTGAGGAAGGAATTAGTCAGACATTAGTACTAATTATAGGTAGCGTGGGGAATAATGCAAAAAAATATATTTGATCTTGGGTTAATGGCAAAGCATATAAATTGGACATTGAGGAGAGGTAATGATTAGTAAGGTTTGTAGTTTTCAAAGCCAAAAGTTGGAATTCCATTTATCACTTATGGTAGAAAACCAGTCTAAGAAACTCAGAATGAAACATAAAATATATACTTCAAGTTTCACTCTCACCAAATAATAATATTACAGTTGCAGATATTGTTTTTGGCGAGCATAGATTTCTGAAATTCTTAAGCATTAAGATATTAAATTTTTAAGTGTAATTTTTATATTCAGCCAAAAAGAGGCATATCAATTCTTCTAAAAACAAGTACAACACTAATTAAATTTTAAAATGCCCCATCTATGTGCAATTGTAGGAGACTTTAAAGATTTCCAAAAGCTCATATTGATGCTATTCTTATATCTAGCTTATATTTATAAAAACTTTATCACAGAAATACTAATAAAATATTACTATATCCCAAATACTCAAATTAATGTTATATTACAAAATTTCTGAACAAAATAAAATATCAAAATATGATTCTAATTATTAAATTAAAAGCTGAATAACATGGGAGAAAATTAAACTTAATATAAAATATAGGAAAATACACTATTAAAATTAATCAAAACATTTTTTGACAAAAAGATTTGTGAAAATATGTAAATAAAGAGGGAAGAGACATTTCAGTAAGAGGCAGATACCATTTTACCTTACTTTAATGATAGCATTGTAAATCAGCAAATTAATTGTGTTTCTTGATTTATTTACATCATTGTTATTTTTATTTCATTATAAAATGTATAATGCACTGAGTTTTCTTTTGATTTGCTTCTTTTATCAACAAATATTCATTGTATACCACAATAAGCTTAGCCTTATGATAGGTAACATTTTGATACGAATAAGGATAAACCCACTGGAGTTTTATAATTTAATCTGGGAGAAAACTTAGAGAAAATTAGTGATAATGATATGTATTTTTATATTCATCTATATTTTATCTAACTTAATGTCTTTTAAGAAAGACAAAACAAACAAGAAAACAAACAAGACTTGGACTAGACGAAAATATCTATACACAAAAGTGAAAGTATAATCACATTCAACTACTTACGCCTTGCATTACAGTGGTTGTATTAAGCTGCATAAAATATGACACAAGTTCAGTGGGTTAACACAGCATAAATTTATTATCTCACAGTTTCTTTAGGTCCAGATTCCAAACACAGCCTACCTGATTCCTCTGCCTCACCAGACTGAAACCAAGAGGGCGACTATTGCTTTCTCATATGGAGCTTGGGACCCTCCTCTGAACACACTCAAGTGGGCAGAATTCCATTCCTTTAGGTGGTAAGACTGACCCTTCAGCTCCCAGAGACACCCCCTCCAGAGTAATTCAACATGCAGCTGTTTGCTTTCTCAGAACCAACAGAAGAACATCTCTACAGTTTCAAGTCTCCTATCCAAGAGAATGCCTGGAAAACACCCAGATAATCTCTTGTTCCTGGTTCAACATCAAATGACCAGAGGTATTAATTACATCTGCAAAATCTGTATGGTTTTGCCATGTTCTTTTGATTAGGAGTAAGTTGCATCTTTATCGCACATTGAAGGAAATTAGTCAAATTGTAGAAAATTAAGATTAAAAAAAAATCTTGAAAACAACCAGAAGGAAAAATAAGCTTGTACAAGTGAATAATAAGTAACTTATAATACACTAAGTCCTCACTTAACGTCAACAATATGTTCTTGGAAACCTCAAGAAATGACAAACTGTATGCCTAGGAATTTCTGTTTATATCAATTAGCTTATGGTAAAATTGGTTTCATTATATTGTGGGGAAAAAAGGGAAGGGAGAACAAAGGGAGAAGGGGACGTGGGTGTGGCAGGCTTATGAGGAGGTTAGCTATTTTTTTTGTGGAGCTAGGTTTTTAAGATAGGGGTTGTTATAGAGGATAAGAAAATTGATAGGAAGTAGAGAGAGATAAAAGAATATATAGAGACTAAGGTATAGTTTATAGTTTTATATAAAGAGATTAGAATAATTATAGTGGGGGACTTAGGCGACTAGATTATTGTTTTTGTGTATGATCTAGCAATATGGTTAGATTTACATAGGTTTTTATAATTATAGGTTTTAATTATTAGTTGTAGGGGTTATATATTTGTATATTAGGGAATGTAGTTGTTAGGGTAACAGGATTATATAGGTAGTGGGCTAGGGTTAAAAGTTTTTTTAAGGGGCTATTATCAAGTCTTAATTTATTTAGATGAATAAACAGGTATAAAGTTTTTTAGGGGCTAGCTTTTAAGTTTTAAGAGGTAGTCATTAATTAACAGAAGTATAATAAAAGAGTTATAGTGACTGTGCATTTTTTTGATGTAGTTATTGTGGACTTAGACAGTTAGTCAGGAGTGAGCAGGAAGCCTGAATTTTTATAAACAGGTTGTTTATGACAGAGAGGCATGTCTTAGAGCAAAGTATATTTATTGTTTTTGGCTTTTATTTTGTGGACTAGATATTTATTGTGTCTTTTTTTTGAAGACACAGAAAAGCCTATAGTGAGATAACTAGGGAGTTTTTTGGATTGTTTTTTTATCGGAGATTTGAGAGCTTTTTTATGATAACAGCCTTTGATAAGTGAATTATTCAGTTTATATATTTTTTTAGGGCAAAACTTTGTAAATTTTTGTTTTTGTCTTTAATATGGCAATATTGGGTGATATAATAAAATAATGATTTTATGAGCCATATTTTATTAATTTTTTAATTATATTTCCCAACATTATATAGAACATCATTTGATTTCATTTTATAGTACATCATAAGTAAAATAATATTACATTAAAAAGCTACTTGAGAAGAGTGTGTTTGTATTCTACCAGACAATGTGCTATTTCTCCTTTAGCCCAACGGATGTTGAGAACAGGAGTCGCCTACTGTATCTGTGTGTTTAGTCGGTGAGAATCTTCTAGTTGCCTGGGCTGAGTAGCTCTATTCTGTCTGTGCTACTTTTTTACTTTAAAAGTTTCAGCATTATGTATTAAAGATCTGAGAGTTAGTCAAATTAAATAACTATTTAACTGATTTCTCAATGCCATACTTTTCATAACTTTAATACTTCTTAATAACTCGCATAGTTTTCATCATTTAGTGAATAAATGAAATATATCAGTTTTCTCCCTGAAAGATTATGCTATTACATATTTCTAAGAATTATGGAGGAAGGAAGGGTACTGTTTAATACAGCAAATTGCTTTCTCCCTTGCCCTGTCTCTCTTAAGACTTTTTAATCTACTTTAATTTACCTACACACTGACTTCTTACTTTACCAAATAACTATTCATTACCTAATTATCTCCTCCAGCTGAGCCCTCTACTTCTTTAGAATAATTTCTTCCTTGTTATCATTTCTGTAACAATATTATTTTTACTCTTTAATAAGTGATTTCTAGTAATTTGAATAGTATTCAAATAATTCACCAAGCATTTATAGCAGGCATTTTTGGATTTCCTTAGAATTTTGCTACTGAAATAAGTATGTTGTAATTTTTACTGCCATGTCAGAATTATCAGTCTGTCTCAGAATTTTTATAAAATGTACCAAGTTCTCTTTCCAAGGCAGAATTATTTTGAAAATCCAAGATATTACACATAAGGTGAAACATTTACCATTTATCACAAATGACTCATGAAATAAATACTCTGGGTAAATAATATTATGAATCTGAGTAATTTAGATAAATGAAACAAATACAGTTCCATCATAAAGACTTTTTATAACAGTCTGCATCGAATAGCCATAATGGAATACCAGTACTGGACTAGCCCTCCCCCAATAAAAACAACTGAGAGAAAAACCATTTCAAAGCAATGGACAACAGACAGCACAAGGCTGTGATCCCAGGAGGATCTCAACAGGATCATAGGAGGAAACTTAAGAGTTTAACCTCACAGATTTCCAGTTTCATGTCTGTGAAAAATTTCTTATTCAACCATAACTAAGACTGGAGTCCCAGCAAAATGTGCATTTCCACAAAGCTGAGGAGGAAGTTGTGAGAATTTGGGCCACCTAAAGCGACTGTAATCTGTGGGATAAAGCATCGGAGAGGATGGACCTGCGTAGAGAGGGAGCTCTGTAGGTCAAGATGAGACTCCTGCCAGAGCACAAGGGCTGGGATATATGTGTACAAGATGAGACCATTCAACTCTTGCCACATACTAGCATCTGAAGGGCTGTATAGTAATGGAGCAGCATTGGGCACGAAGGAAGGCAGAGAAGTCAGTGCCCAGGGACTTCTGACCCTGTCATTGGAGAGATCTCTTTAATGTGTAGCTGATGTGTTAAAAAAAAAAAAAGAAAGAAAGAAAGAAAGAAAGAAAGAAAGAAAGAAAGAAAGAAAA
>CAUYRT010019783.1:0-10046 GCA_963574885.1 Lepilemur ruficaudatus
TGTAGGACTCAGGGAAGGCTTCCCTGGGGGAGTGACATTGTAGTTGTGATATAAAGGATGACTGGAGCCAGCGAGGTGGGGAGGGTGGGAGTGAGTACAAAGCATTCTAGACTAAGGCAGTAACAGACATGAAGACCCTGAAGGAGGAAGTGACAAGTGGGAGGCACGGGAAGGGAGTTGTGGACAAGAAAGAGACAGAGGGAGGTGGTTTCAGGTGAGATTATGGAGGTTGGTGGTGGCCATGTCGTGTGGGACTTCCTAGCCCATGGCACCTGTTTGGGCTTTATGTGCCTGCCGTAGCTTTTGAGTGGCCAGTGAGGAGAACGGAGGGTTAGCATTACGAGGCCCTTGTTCACTGAGATCCTTTTATCACAAGGATAAAAGGATCATCTTTACTGGGAGCCATTTTCTACTGAAAATAGTAGCCAGTTTCTACTGAACTTTGTATAAAAGTCATATCTCCAAGTGACAGTTTAAAATAAATATTTTTTGTTTTTTATTTTATTTTTTACACTATGTAAAACTAGTTAACTCTTCTCCATTCTGAGAGTTTGCCCTGAAAGAGAACCTTATGCTATGGCGAATTCTAGTGTAATGGTCCAAGACTGCAGTAGATAGAAGCTAATGAGTACCATCTCAGTATGGTAGTCAGTGTGAATCTTTTTCATCTCCTTATAGAAGCAGGGATATTGAATCACTGTGCACAAGCCTACCACTTCCTTTCTATATTGTCCTATAAAAGGCCCCAACAAGATAGACAGAGGATGCTTTTGTTGGTAGCAAATACTATAACTAAATAAACATTCCTTGAAGTTGTCTTGGTTTAGGATGGAGAACCAAAGATATAAGGGAGATATTTTCATAGCTATGGCCAGAAAACATCATAAAGGATATGAAACTGTTGTGGTGGCATTGAATGTTGCATGGGCATTCATGTATAAACACAGACACGTTTCCCTGGATGAATCCACTTGCATCTCAGTAATTTTGATATTTGAAACATTTCTTTAAAATCATTTCTTTTAAACAGCTTGTCTCTTTGAGGTGCCTCTTCACCTTCTAGCAGAAGATGGCTGTTTGCTATTATTTACACCACAGGATTCTAATATGTTTACTTGGATACATTGCACGGTGTGTCATCTGCTGTACTGTGCTTTGTACACAGTAGGCACAGGGTAAGGATTTGATTTGATTTAAAATTGAATAGCATCCATGGAATGTAAAAATTAATCTCCCATCAGATATGATCTGGGATATTATGATGCCCAGGGGATGGAGAAAGTTATTTTTAATATTTTTCCTAAAGTCCATAGGTAGATTTTAATTAATTTGGCAAATAAAAAAAATTATCTGATTACAGGCACATTTTTATCCCCCCTGGAGAGATTCTCCGCAATCTTATAAGTAACCCATTCCTGTGCATGGTTGCCTTATCAGTACAGTCTCCCTTGTATGAAACCTTAATTTATACTTCTATAATGAAAACTCATTTTCTCTGATGCCTTCCTAAGTCATGACGGGGAAGCCAGGGTCGTCATTCAGTTGTCACAGCTAACGTACTTCCTTGCGTTGATGATACTCACCTTAAACAGTAGGATGACATTGTATTAGAGTCAAGGCTGCAGCCTTCTCCCTGCCCTGAACTTCTTATTTCCTTAACCATCCTCTTTCTCGCTCTCCTTATTCCTAAAATGGAAATGGTGGTAACACTTCATAGTTGGTGTGAGGGTCTTCTCATGGCAAATGGTTGATGAGCTATAAAATTCTAGATAGATGTTAATTAGTGACATCATTTTGTTCTTGCACCCTCCCTGATGAGAGGGGTGGGGTGCAGTCTATGGTGCATGCTGAAAGCTGTGACCAGGCCGCCTAGATGGAGTGATGCTGTGGCCTCAATCCAGGGCACAGCAGGACACTCAGCCTCCTGCTTAGGGACGACCTTTCAATTCAGAATAATTTGCAGTGTTGGTATGGGACACCTAATTCAGTATTTATTTTTGGAACATCTCCCCTGTGTGAGATTAAAGTTGTTCAAGAGATGTTGTGGTCTGAATGCTTCCCTTAGGTTCTCATTATAATCCCCAGAACCATCCTTCGAGTTGAGTGCAGGAGCCATTGTTCCCATTTAACTGATGACGAAACTAAAGCTCAGGGGTCAGTCTGCCGGAGCGTGAGTCACATTTGGAAACTGAAGTAAGTGCTGGGAGTTCAGTGCGTGCTCTCCACAGCACACCCCCGTCCGCGCTGTCAGACTGTTGGTGTCAGAGCCCATCCTCAGTAAGTGGCCTCCTCCAACCTGGGAGGGGTCCTTATGCGTAGTGCTTCCTGTTCATCCTGGATTTCCCAGGCCAAAGCATGGATAACACCTGTGACCTGAGGATCCGGCCTTTCCATCAGGCCAGGCATTGAGCTCTTGGTTATGTTTCAGGTGAACTAGCTGATTCTTAAAAACGAAAACAACTTAAGAATCTTCTTGCTACTAAAAATGTGTCTCCATTTTTTCCTGTTACATCTGACTAGCATGTTTATACATTGCGCCAGTGACAAATATCGTCCTGCCACTCTCCATTTTGGTTCCGGTGGCAGACATCACTAATCATTCGTGAGACCTTCTTGCTAAACCTAGTTTTGGCTTTAGAACCCTTCCAAGCCCAAGGCACCGGGTAGCCAGTCACTCCTGCTTGCTGTCCTTTGTTGCTTTTTACTGTTGGTGCAGCTTATGAGATTCTTATCACTCAATCACTTGGGGGGCAGGGCAGAATGACCTAACGTTAGTTTAGTTTGAAAAGCAAGCCATGAGAAGATAGTCGTGAAATTCTATTTTTGGTGTAGAAATAAGAACGTTATTAGAAACCCAGTGTTGAGTTGGTTGTAATTTTTTCCCCTGAAACTCAGTGGGAGGATTTCCAAGAAGTTGAGCGATAGGTCTTTTGTGTAGGGTAAAATACACTTGATGGAAAAGCTGATGGAAAAGCTAATTAACAAATGGTTTCTAATTAGGGCATTTTATCCTATTGAGAGAGGTTTTGAGAAAAGGATTTTTTTTTCCCATTGTAAGAACACATTATTCCATCCCAAGTTCCACATGGTCATTTATTTTATTGGCTGTCACTGGTTGAGCATGGAAAAAGGAATTATTAACTGAGATGGTTTTTCATTGTTAAAATTTCAGCCCTATTATAGGCTTCCTTTCAGAGTCAGCTGTAGATTTAACCACCAAAACTTAGCAACCTTTGTGAAGTTGGATTTATATAGCTGTTGCTAATTGCTGTTAACTTCCTGTCCTTGGACCCCATCTAAGTGGGCCTAGCCTTCCGAGGTCAAGGTAGGGCAGATTTTGCACGTTTCTTGAACAATCTGCCCTTTTCGTTACCCAGAGAATGACATCTACAGGTGCTCAGTCTGGGCTTCCTGATTTCTCGGATTTCCTTCCAAGCAGTGGAATCAAAGCATAGACAGGGTGATAATAGGACCAGACACTGACATGATTTATTAACTGTGCTGACTCCAGCAGAAGTCAGCTAGAGAAGCAACAGAACAGCTCCCCTGAGAACACATGATTGACCTAATGTCTGGTGTCCTTCCTAGGACATTGTTCTCGTTCCAGCACAACCCCTGAGGTGGCACTAATAAGACCACGTGTGGACCTCACCTGCCATTGCAGGTGGGGTAGTTTCATCTCATTTGCAGGTGGCTTTTCTCATTCTCATGCCACTGTTACGAACTGGCAGAGAAGCTGAGTATTATAGTGTAATTCTGGAGATCGAGGGCACTGCTTGGTCAAGTTCCTTCTGTGCTACTGACTCTTGTGGTTAAAAGACTGAAGATCATCCCACAGTGAGGCCTGTTTTTCTCTGTATTTGGCGCTCTGTGAAGCTGATTCTCACCTCAAGGTCTGGCTGACTGGCACAGGTCCTCCTGTGTTGACTAAACTCCTTGGTATATTTCCCTCCTCCCATGTAATCAATTTCCCCTGTGACCAGTTCTTTCCATCTAACAGCTATTGCTTATCTGGCTTATATTTTTTACTTTTTCCCATTTGCTTATAGTGTGGTCAGACTGGAAAGTCAGCTATTCTTTGTTCATCCTTAGAAGAAGAATTCTATAACATATTATGCATAATATTTTATACTTTGTCTCCTAATACTCTGAATGCTCTGCCCCATAATTTTCATAAATTTCTCTTTTTATCTGTAATTTCTCTTTGTATTTTAGAACTATAATTAGGGTTGATTTTAAAGTTTGATAATCCTGCTTCCTTGTGTGTTGTATTCAGTTGTAAATTTTTTGGGGGGGTACCACCTTTAAGCAAGGTATTGGGTGAGGTGCTATTGGGGTTCAAAATGAGGTTTTTGTGGATGGAGAGGGTAGATTACATATGTATACAATTGCCATACAAAGTAGAAAATGATACACACCACAAGTACAGTGTGGATAAAGTACTGTTAGCACATAGAATAAGGAAAGGAATCATGGAAGGCCTCAGGGAGGAGGTGGCATTTGAAATAGCCATGGGAAGTCTAGATCTTGAGCTTCATGAGGACAGGGTCTGTGAATTCTCTTGGATACTATTGTAGGCTCAGTGCTGAGCATAGTCCTTTGCCCACACTGGTGCTCCATAAATATTTATTCTGAAAAATGATGCGTTGGGATTTGGATGTGTAAATACAATATTGGAAAAGCCTTACTTAAAGGGAATGGAGTGATTAGGGGGAGAAATGGAATGGAAGATGAAAACAGGAATCATCTGCGAGAATTGTATCTCTCTTCCATTGTATAATAAGATATTCATCTGTTAATTCTGGTTTTCCCTACACAGAAAATTATTCTAGTCACAGGCAGGGAGCCTTGGTTGAAAATGAGAGTTAGAGGCAGTAATGTGGGACTTGCTCTGGCCTCTTATCCAGTCATGTCTCTTTAGCATTGATGGCTGGGTCATGTGCTTCTTGCAAAGACACTCTTGGAAAAGAAAGAGGTGACAGGAGGGCAATGACATTCTTCTTTGAAATGGAATTTGATTACCCTTGCCTCCGTTCAGGTGGTGAGAAGAGCTCTAGAGAGGTTATAAAATCTCATCATTTTCGAAGGCAGTCCAAGGGCTTGGACACATTAGCAAAGGCGACGGTGTTGTCATGGTGAAAGAATATTATCCTGCACCTGGCTGACCTAATCCCAGGTTTCACAGACACAAATGGCAGAGAATATGAATAGTCAAATAAACAAGGGAGGAACAGCAGGGAGGTAATCTTTGGTATGGTCCACTGCCCATTTTATTGGCACGTTCATTTTAGGAGATTTTAAAAATCACTTTGCATTGTGCCAGGTTAAAGAGAAACCAAGAACACTCACAATGTGATGAGAATCCTTAAGGATTATGCAGTATTAGACAGAGGCCAAACTGCTGAATTTTGTAACAGAGGTTTTATGTGTGTATATGGGGCTTTATAATAATAATAAAAAAATGGTTAAACACTTTCACAGTGATTATAAACAATTGCAGCTCATAGCATTTTTAGAGTTGATCAGACATTCTCTAATGCCTATATTCTATTTATAATATATCTAAAATTTGAACATACTTTAATTTTAATATGCATATTAAATTCTTATAGATTAGTGAGTTTTACATAGATGCTATTTCACTATGGCACACTTTTGCTACCTTTTTAATAATATATACTCCTATATCCTGACATGTCTCTATTCTCCTTGTCTGTCCAAGCAGATCCAGCCTTATCTGCTTGGCTTGACAGTAAGTTCCAGCTGGGTAGAGCCACCATCTGATCTGACTGTAGCCCTTGATGTGACGAGCGTAATGCTTGGCCCATCATAGTTTTTCAAAAACTATGGGGTTAAATTAAAGCAAAGGAGGTCATTTCTTTTGTTGCTGTGACATTTATTTATAATTGAAGCAGGAAAGTTACAGGAGACACTATTTTCTACCCAACAACTGTTATCCATCTTCTTTCTTGATAACAGAACTTGATTTTATTTTGATCAGCAATATATATATGTATATATTCAGGCCCAGAAGGAGAATCACGATTAGTACGTCAAGACAATCCTACTTCCTTTGATAGATTTTTAACTTCCTGGCATCCTTTGTAGTTAGGGGTGGCCATGTAACCCCTTGACTGCTGAGGCACAGGGGAACTGGCTGGAGCGGCTTCTGGGAAAGCTGGCACTGCCTCCGTTGCCCCTTCCTTCTACTTTGAACGTGGACGTGATACCTGGTGCTGCAGGGACCATTCTGCCATGATGACACAAGTGTGAAGAGAAGCGTGAAGGGAGGCTGACTGGCTCTTGGGTGGTGTCATTAAATGGCCCAACTGAGGTCAGCAACCACGTACCTCTGGCCTTCTTAGTTTGTGAAGAAAAACAAAGCCCTACTGGTTGTGGTCACTGCAGCTGGATTTTGTTGCTATTGAAATAGAGATGGCACAGTGAGGGGGGAATCTCTACAGCAGATCTTCTCTTCATCTAAGGGACATCTGTGACAGGAGAACATCTGAAAACCACCAATCCCTCTCACAGGTAGGTCCAGGCAGCTCGTTGCTGCCCGACAAAAGGCTTCAGGCTCTGTTGCAACCTCTTTTATATGCTGTTCATGCTGGGTGAAAGAGCTTCTGTTGTACCTATTATTTTACCTGGCTAAAATCTTACATACAGTGTTATATTTGGCATGTGCTTTGTAGTTAGTGTTGTATTGTGCACCCTTCTCCATGTTTCCATGTGGTCTAGCATTTCATCATTTTAACTAGCAGTGTCTCCCAGTGTCAGTGGTTATGTGTTCATTTGCAGAGCCAATTACTAATGCTGTCTTTCTAGTATGGAAAACCAATAGAGGGTGGGGTCTGGACCAGCAGGTCCCAAGCCCTGTTTGTGATCAGAATCATCTGGGGGAATTTAAGAAAACAAAAATAAAAATACAAAACAAAACCAAGACTGTACCTCGAGTCTAGATTCTCTTGCAGCCTTTCGGACACTTCCCTGATTCTCTTCTGGTGTGCACACTCTCGTCAGACCATCGCTCTCCTGTGTTTCCTTTTCCCCCTCTTGTTGAGTGAGTGC
Organism: Lepilemur ruficaudatus; assembly: GCA_963574885.1. Taxonomy (NCBI): domain Eukaryota; kingdom Metazoa; phylum Chordata; class Mammalia; order Primates; family Lepilemuridae; genus Lepilemur; species Lepilemur ruficaudatus. The sequence continues at coordinate 7,072 of CAUYRT010019783.1, forward strand.
AGTGGGTAGAGTGTGTGGTACGGTCAGACTGCTTGGGTTGAAATCCAAGTACCACCATCTGCTTGAAGTGTGACTTTAGGCAAATTAATTAACTTTCTGTGCCTCAGTTTCCTCATGCGTAGAATGGGGATTACAGATGTACCTTATTTTTTTTTTTTTTTTTTGAGACAGAGTCTCACTCTCTTGTCTGGGCTAGAGTGCTGTGGCGTCAGCCTAGCTCACAGCAATCTCAAACTCCTGGGTTCAAGCAATCCTCCTGCCTCAGCCTCCCGAGTAGCTGGGACTATAGGCGCAGGCCACCATGCCCAGCTAATTTTTTGTTGGGTTGTTTCTACTTTTAGTTGCCTGGCTAATTTTTTCTATTTTTAGTAGAGATGGGGTCTTGCTCTTGCTGAGGCTGCTCTCAAACTCCTGACCTCAGGTGATCCCCCCACCTCGGCCTCCCCAAGTGCTAGGATTACAGGTGTGAGCCACTGCGCCCGGCCCAGATGTACCTTCTCATAGGGTTCTTGTGAGCATTAAATGGAATGAGATGAGCCCTTGGCTTAGTAGCCTGGCACAAAGAAGCTGCTCAGTATATTTTATTTTCTGAGTCAATGGAAACTACATTAGGTTATTTTGCTTTTTCATTTCTGTATGGTTGGGCTTTGGCTTAAATTCATGAGAGATGAGCTAGTTTGATAACTGATAACATAAAAAGGTCTCTCCTGATAATCAGGTAGAAGAGCACTAACCCTGTGCTGTCCAGTACTATAGCCACAGCCCACATGTGGCTATTGAGCATTTGAACTGTGCGCTGTCTGAATTGAATGCTGTATGGCAGACACATGGGATTTATTAATAAATGGCTTAGTATAAAAGAAGGTGAAGTATCTCAGTGATTTTCATATTGATGCTATGTTAAAAAGATATTATTTTTGATATATTGGGTTAAAGAAAATATATTATTGAAATTAATTTCATCTATTTTTGTTTTTGAAATGTGGCTACTAGAAAACGTAAAATCATGCATGTAGCTTGCATTACATGTCTATTGAACTGTGCAGGGATCACTTAAGAGGTGAAGCTTCTCGAATGAAGGCACTTCTGCTGGAATCCGAGTGCCTCCGTTGCGGTGGAGGTGTCCCTTAACTGTTTCTGGCACTCTGTGGGTATAGTTATGACAAGGCAAGGGTGGGAGCCTGTCTCTGGGCTCAATTCATCTGGCTTGTTTGGTGACATTCTACACTGGGGACATATGGATGACTTTGAATTCTCTTTGGAACTTGGAATTATATGGAAGAAATGTTTCCTATGTGTATAAATCTAGAGAACAGTCTTGAGAACTAGTTTCAGAGGGCTGCCTTTGTTTCCAAAGTGGAAAGTTTTGAGCTTCTGGAAGGGTAATCTGCTCCCTCCAAGAAGATTGAGCTTGTTGCCTTTGTGATCTATCTAGTAACTCATGATAAAAATGTAAAGTTCACACACACTCGCACACACACACACAAAATCTTCCACTTAATTGATTACATCTCGGGGCAAGATTGTTTTGGAGGCTGGATGCCCCAATGCATTTTAAAGTCTGGTTACAGCTAATGCTACTGCACAATCCAAAGACTCTCTTGTGGTTATTTTTTAATACAATATGTTCTCCCATTTGATACCCTTTTTGGGGACCTAATGTGTCAAGTGGTTAATTCGATTTACAGGTAAGTATCAATTGTAGCTGTATGTATAGTATTGCTCTGCAGGTATTGATCTCTTAATTTATGTTTGAAAGTTCCTACATGGTGCTTAAGAATTCAGTTGTCAGGTTGACTAATTGACAAGTGAGATAGTAATCTATTATAAATAAGTCTTTGAATTTAGACATTTATGGCAGCAATCTTAAGATTATAAAATTTATAGGAGTAAATTGCACAGGGCCCAAAAGATCTGTCTTATGGTGGTCTCAGGCATTTCTCTCTTTGCACTATAGACATTGTGCAGACAAGTCTATGTGCAGACAAATGTAAACATATCAAAGAAAATAAAAAACAATTATCCTCTTCCATCTAGTGGTCATCAGTTTTTATGTTTTAATACATTCCTTTTTGGTGTTTTTTTCTATGCGTTTTTCCTGTCACAAAATTGGGATATTTTACTTATTTGGCAGATATATATTGACTTTTTTCTTACTATGTGGCAGGCACTGTGCTAGACACTGAGGGTACAGTGGTAACAGATTGGCATTGGCCTGCTACTCTACTGGGAGAAATTGGATATTAAAAGTTCATTTACGGTTCACCATGTTAAGGGATTTGATGGAGGAAACCCAGGGTGCTGTGTGAGCACTGAGTACCGTTAGAGTCACATGTGCTTCTTACCCTTGGAAGAGTGAATCTGGGGGAAGCCAGTTGATCCGTTGCCTCCTGAATGATGTTTTAGAAACAGCCTCCTTTTTATTGTGACTTCTTTATTGTGCTTTTCTCCATTTTGGTTCTGCTTGAATCCCCTACTCTGCCCCACTCTCGGCCGTTGCCGAAGGAGAGACCTTCTTCTTTCCCTTCATTTTTTTCCCCTCGGGAGCAAGTAAGAGCTTCTATCTTGTAGTTGGAACCAGCTCAGCCTCACCCATTGGGAGGGATGGTTTCCATTTGCAACATCAATATCAGTGTTACTAATGTTATTAGAGCTTCTAGACCTTATTAGTAAATGTCCTATAATCTCTTTGTCTTGTGGGAAACAAGAGCAGCTTGAAATAGTTAGGTGGGTATTTTCTGAGAAACCTGATTTGGTATCTGTATGAGTTTATCTATTGCAGTATAAAAAATTTTCTCCAAACTCAGTGGCTTTAAACAATAGTGTTTATTATCTCACAGTTTCTGTGGGTCAGGAATCTGGGGCCAGCTTAGTTGGGTCCTCTGGCTCCGGGTCTCGGCCAAGGTGCAATCAGCGTGCCAGCTCGGGCTGCCGTCTCGTCTGAAGGCGGGCCGGGGGAAGGATCTGCTTCCAAG
>CAUYRT010019786.1:0-10090 GCA_963574885.1 Lepilemur ruficaudatus
TACTATAAAGCAATAATAATCAAATCAGTTTGGTATTGGTACATAGATTCATGCTCTTATTAACCGGAGTTCTCCAGAGAAACAGAACAAAGGGAATATGTGAGATCTATCTACCTACCTATCTACCTATCTATCTATCTATTAATATCTATCTAGAGAGAGAGCGGGAGAGAGAAATTGGCTCACACAGTTGTGACCACCGGCAAGTCTAAAAGCTGCAGGGAAAGCTGTCAAGATGGAGATGCAGGGAGGAGTTGATGTTTCAACTCAAATCCAAGTGCAGTCTGGAGGCAGAGATTCTTCTTTCTCATAGAGTTTCAGTCTTTTTCCTTTAAAACCTTCAACTGACTGGATTAGTCCCATACATATTATGGAAGTCAAACTATTTTACTCAAGTCTACTGATTTAAATGTTAATCTCATCTAAAAACTACCTTTACTGCAACATCTAGACTGCGTACCTTGGCCTAACTAGGTGGATACATAAAATTAACCATAACACTGGCTAAGACGAATGAGTCAATCCTAGCAACCTCATTTTTTTAATAGAACTTCTTATTCCAGATACCACTTTAAATTTTTATTTAAAAAACAACTTTATTGAAGTATAATTTACATACCATGCAATTAATGCATTTCAAGTGTACAATTAAATGATTATTAGTAAATTTACCAAGTTGTAAACCCATTCCCACAAATCAGTTTTAGAATATTTCCTTCCCCCTATTAATAGCCCTAATTCCCAGCCCCAACTTCAAGGACCCACTAATCTGCTCCCTGTTTCTAGATTTGCCTTTTCTAGACATTTCATATGAGTGGAATTATATAATATGAAAATTTTATCTCTAATTTCTTTACTCAGCATTTTTTGGTCACATTTTGTATCTTTGCCTCTCCCTAGCATGGGTTAGTGGTATGCCCCTCCACTCTACAATGGTCATCACATCCCTCAGATGTGGATCTACCTCCCCAAACCCCGAATCCCTGGTGAACACCACCACCATGTGAGCACCATAGTGTTAATCAGTCAGTACCAATTTGATGGCAAGTACATGTGAAGCCCATTCTTTCCATATTGTGACACCTCACTTTGGATAATGGGTCTAAGCTCAATCCAGGATAACATAAGTTGTGCTAGCTCACTGTCATTTCTTAAAATTGAGTAATATTTCATTGTAAACATATACAAAATTTTAACAATCCACTCATGAATTGACGGGCACTTGGGTTGTTTCCACGTCCTTGCAATAGTGAATTGTGCTGCCATAAACATTTGGGTGCAGATGTCTTTATTATAGAATGTCTTATGATTTTTTGGGTAGATGTCTAATAATGCTATTGCTGGATTGAATGGTAATTCTATTTCTAGCTCTTTGAGGAATCTCCAAATTCTTTTCCACAGAGGTTGCACTTTATTTTTTTGATCCCACAAAAATGATTTGTGAAATGAGCCTACTTACTGAATCTGTATCTTCACTTGGGCTGAAATAAGGAATTTCATACCCAGGATAGGAAGAGGAAGAAGGACACAAGATGAGACCTCTTTACATTGGAGGTGGACTTGGAATGGGAGAAACCCAACACATACACACATACACAAATATCTGTAAATTCCCCCTTTCTGGTTTTCCTTTTCTTGGCTTTCTTTGTGTGTCCAAGGCTCATCTGAACTTCCCCAGTAGGATGTGTTTTGAACGTATCTTAATATCAGACATCTAAGAGCCACATAATCTGTCCTGGTAATCCTCAAGCTTTTAAACTATGGAAATGTTTTCTACCTCCTAACAGAATCCTTGTTTATTTTCTGCTCTTTCTAGCATTAAAGGCTAAGAAAAAGCAGTAATGTTCCCAAAGAATATAAAGGGACCCTGACCATCCTTTTCTTTTTCCAATGTAAATAACGATAATAATAATATGTGTTATGGGTTATAATTTTTATAGATCTTTCATATTCATCATCTTATGGGTAAAATGTTATGAGTAACATAAGGGTTATTGTTGTCATTTTGTTTGGGACTCCATATATAAAGTTTTAATAGCAAGTCAATTGAATATATTATATTAATATATTATATATGTACATGTTTATTTTATTGTATACATTTAACTGTACAACATGATGTTTTGGTATATATACACATAATGAAATGAAAGGAAAGAAAATTAGCATATCCATCAAATTCCATAGTTACCTCATTTTTGTGGTAAGCTCATTTAGGTAAATTTTACCACAGTAAATTTTCAATACACAATGCAATTTTATTAACTATAGTCCTCTTGCTATATATTATATCTCTGGACTTATTCATCCCACATAGCTGCAAGTTTGTACCCTTTGACTTACATTCTTTCATTTCATTTTCCTCCATGTCCCTGGTAAGCACTTTTCTACTCTATGTATTCCAACTTTTTCTTAGATCTCACATATAGGTGATATCATGCAGTATTTTTCTTTTTGTGTCTGGCTTATTACCCTTAGCATAATGTTCTCCAAGTAAATCCTGTTGTTACAAATGGCAATATCTTCTTTTTTAAAGCTGAATAGTATCACAATGTATATATATCTCATAATTTCTTTATGCATTCATTCACTGATAACACTTAGATTGTCTTCATTTCTTGTCTAGTGTAAATAATGCTACAATGAATATAGGAGTGTAGATAGCTCTGATTTTGTTTACTTTGAGTGTATACCCAGTACCCAACAGAGGCAATGCTGGTTCATACAATAGTCCTATTCTTAATTTTTTGAATAATCTTTATATTGTTTTTCACAATGGGTTGTAACAATTTACATTCCCACCACGAGGGCTCCCTTTTCTCTACACTCTTACACTTGCTTCCTCTTTTTGATAATAGCCATCCTAATAGGTATGGGGTGATATATCATCGTGGTTTTGATTGGCATTACCCTGATGATTAGTGATGTTGAGAACTTTTTCATAGGTGTAAAGTTAGATTGCTTATTTAAGTTCTTTCTTTTTTAATGTAGGGATTTATTTTTCCCTCTTATTATTGATTTTGCTACATCCCATAAGTTTTGGTATGTTGTGGTTTAGTTTTTATTTATCTCAAGGTATTTTTTAAATTCCCTTTTGATTTCCTCTTTGACCCAGTGGTTGTTCAAGAAAGTGTTATCTAGTTTCTAGATATTTCTGGGGGGTTTTTTTTGCATTTTCTTACTGTTAATGATTTCCAGTTTCATTGCATTGTGGTCAGAAGAAATACTTAATATGATTCAAACTTCTTAAGTATTTTAGGACTTGTTTTGTGACCTAACATGTGATCTATCCTGGAGAATATTGTGTGGCACTTTATAAGAATGTGTATTCTTCTAATGTTGGGTGAAAATTTCTATGTATATCTGGAGATTATCACCCACTCTCTCTGCACTAAGCCAGGGACAGGATCTGTGGCAAATGCCTGCATTTTCCTTCAGGCTACATGCTTGAGTCTGGGGAATAGCTGGTGGAAGTGTACCCATTTAAAAAATGAAAATCTCTTTGTTGTCTGTGATCTAGGCAGTCTTGGGAATGCAGAGCACTGTCAACTCCCAAAGTTAGGTGATTTTGAAGCCAGACTTCAGGGGGGAGCTGCAAATATTGGGGTACTTGTTATGTGCACAAATTCGTTCCAGGATAATCTGCATACCTGAATTTACTAGCAGAAGGAGCAAGGTGAGAAAGTATGGGAAGAGTCCATGCTTTCTTTCAGGTTTATAGGTCTGTTATCTGTCCCATTGGCTCCTAGATGTTTGCTAGCCAGAAGCCCAACCCTTAGATAGTAGTTGGAAATGTGTGCAAACAAACCCCTTTCATGGAGAAATCGGTAGCTGGATATTTGAACCCATTCTCTCTGCACTCAGCCCCTGGAAGTGCTCATTTATCTGTTCAAAACCACCTCTTTCTTCTCTGTGGTCCTGAAAACTCAGGAATGTTGAGTCTCATCCACTCTAAGAGCTATGTGATTTAAAATACAAACCATGAAGAACTATAAAAGTTAGGGTTCTATATGTGCTTCTTCACTTCTCAGGAAGAAGCAGAGATTTGGTGAATGCATTATATATATTTTAAGGAGAAAATAATCCAAGTTTCTTTTTGATATCAAGTTATTCACGGATATTTTTATTCTCTGAATCATAAGCCTATACTAGACACAAATTTGGATGACTGCCCAGGTCACTTCAATTCCACAAGGGGCTATGCCTTTGATGCATTCATGCTTTTCTTTAGAGAAACAATTTTTCCCCTTCATCCAATCTTATAGGTGTCCCAAATGGGAGCTCCTTAATTCCATCTCCACAAGCTCAATGATTTGGCTAACCAACAGGTGCCCTTGATATAGTGATTAGTCCAGGGGATAGACATATGTCTCAACATTTATTCACTAGATATTTTCAAATTACAAATTAGAGAAAGAAGCCCAGTTTCAGCTCTGTTACAAGTATGAAAGGATACAAACCTGGAGGCTAATAGTGAACAAAGTCTCAACCATAAAATTATGGTCGCCCAGAATAAATAAAGGTAAAATTCATGGGCTAGCAAAAACATGAGATAGGCAGAGAGGCTGATGAAGTTGTAATAGTGATTGAATCCCTGTTATAGCTCATTCTCATGCTCCTACTGCTTAGTTAATGGAGCCTTGGTTACTCAGTTACTTTGAACCTAACCAGCAATCAAAGGAGTCTTGACTCCTTTGATGGAAAAAAAAAATGTTTATCATCAACTATATACATACCGTCCTAAGCAATTGAAAGTTTGTCTTTTAAAGTTTAATTGTTAATTGATTAAAATTACATAGACTCAGAGTTTGGATCCTGAAATTATTTTTGTAGTGCTATGCTATTTCATCCATCTCTATCCAATATGTGATGTGACCATAAAAATTCAAATTTATTCACAGGAGAATTTTTTTTAACTATCTGGATAATTTCTTAATAAAAACTAAGTTTATTTTATAAAGCACCAAAATATTAACTAGTGTAATTTTTTTAAACAGTAAATTCTGAAGGGAGGGATCTAACTGGTAGTGTGACATGGGAGAGAAATAATAGATAACATTCGTTTTTTCTTTTAATAAATTTCTTGGTTATGTATCATTAATGTAATGTTTGCATATAATAACATAACTCAAAGATTGTTGGATAATTCATGATTAGAGGGACTGACTGATGGTGTGACATCTGCAATAACTACCAAGGACCAACAAAAAATAAGTAATATTTTCAAGTAGTTTTATAACTAGAAATTTGTTTTTATTCCAACAAAATATCATCAAAAGCAATAACCCCAACCAGTACCACCACTATTATACTACTGAGCAACATGGAGAAGTAGAGAAAGGACACAAGAAAAAATAGAAAGAGAAATGATTGTGGGGTGTTTTATAGAAAGTGAATTGGTAAATATATATTCTCTTGTGAGATAGCAGTATATATAAATATATATGAATACATAGATTAATATTTATGAAAAAATATATATGAATACATATGGAAAACTAACTAAATCCATAGAAATACAGCTGAAAATTGTATAAAGAGACTAAGAATCAAGAAAAAAATGTGACCTGAAACCTAATCAAAGAGCAATGAACAAATACAAAGGATCCTGTGTAAGTGGCAAGGGGAGTGAGGAAGGACAGATATATCTGATTGAATTGGAGAACTTATAATGGAAGTAAAGTGGTGCTTGTTTGGGACTGGCCCCTGTTCACTGACAGAAGCAAAGTAAATCTTGTCTATAAAAAAGCACCCTCAACATTGATTAATGAGATCAAAGATCTAAATAAATGAGAAGACATACCACATTCATAGATTGGAAGACTCAAAATAATAAAGACGTTGATTCTCCCAAAACTGATACACAGGTTTAACACAATTCTTATCAAAATATCAGCAATATTTTTTGTAGATTTAGGCAAGATTATTTTGAAATTCATATAGGAAGTAAAAGTAACTGAAATAGCTTAAACAATTTTGACAAAAGCTAATGAAGTAAGAAGATTCAGTCTACCTAATTTTAATACCTGAGAAATAACCACAATAATCAAGACTATATGGTATTGGTAAAAAATATATAAATAGATCAGTGGAACAGATATGTAAACTCAACAATAAACCATCACAAATATACCCAACTGATTTTTGACAATGAAATTAAATGAAGGAATTTTTAACAAGTAGTGTTGGAGAAATTGGACATATATCGAAATATGTCCAATAAATCTTGACCTAACTATCACAACTCATAAAACTATTAGCTCATAATAAAATGTAGAAAATAAAACTATAAAACTTTAGAAAAATAGAAGAAAATCTGAGGATCTACATTAGGCAAAATGTTCTTATGCTTAACACCAAAATCACAATCCATAAAATGAAGAAATAATAAATAAGATTTCCTCTGCAAAAGAGCTCTTTTAAGAGACTGAAAAGATAAGATAGGGACTTTCAATTTCCACTTGGATATGTGAAGAGTTTGGAAAGCATCACTCCCATCCTCACAATAAGAAAAAGAGGTGTACAAACTGAAAATCAACAATGTCAACTAGAAGACAATAATGGAAAGATAGCTGGAAAATCAAAAAATACGTGAAAGTTAAAAATAGACTTCTGAATAATATATGGATCAAAAAAGAAGACTTAAGGAAAACTAAAAATTAAACCGAAGTGTCATTTGCAGCAACATAGATGGAAATGGAAGACATTATGTTAAGTGAAATAAGCCAGGCACAGAAAGAAAAATAATAAATATTCAAGGTGATGAATATCCTCAATACCCTGATTTTATCATTGCCAGTGTGCATTTATTAAAATATAACATGTACCCCATAAATATGTACAAATATTATGTATTAATTTTTAAATATTTTGAAATATTGAACTACATGAAAATGCAATTTTTAAAAAATTTGTGAGATACAGAAAAGAAATCCTTACAGGGAAGTTTGGAGGTTAATTTACGGCATTGAATTCATATTTTAGAAAAAAAGAAATATCTAAAATCTATAACCAAAACTGACAACTCAGGAAACTAAGAAAATATGCAATGTAAATCAACAGCAAACAAAAGAAAAGCAAGAGTAACAATTATAGCAGAAATCAATGAAACTAAAAACAAGGAAGCAGTAAAGAAAATCAGCAAATCTAAAAGCTGATTTTTTGAAAAGATCAATCAAATTTATAAACCTTTAGCCAGACTAATTAAGTAAAAGGAAGGCACACATTACTAATATCAGACGTGTAAGAAGAGGCAACATGATTGAGCCCAGGAACATTAAGGATAATAAGGAATATTATGAACAACTCTAAGCTCACAAATTTGATAACTTAGATGAAATATGCCAATTGTTTAACAGACACAATCTACACGATCTAAGAAAACTCGTACAAGGAGAAATACATACCAAACTTTTAAGCAAGAAATAATACCAGTACTCATCAATCTCTTCTAAAAAACAGAAGCAAAGGGACATATCTTAATTCATTCTATGAGTCCAGCGTTACACTAATACCAAAATAAAATAAAGATATTATAAGAAAGGAAAATTATAGACCAATACTTTATAAACATAAACAAAAATCTTCAACAATACTGGTGAGACAAATCTAAAAATGTATACACATAATTATACATGAATGACAGAGTTTTTTCCTCAAGTATGCAAGGCTATATTAATATTCAAAAATCAAATAATGTAATTCACCACATTAACAGGTTAAAGGAAAAAAATAATGTGATAATATAAATATCTGCAGGAAAAGCATTTGACAAAACCCAAAACTCATTCTTCATAAAAAACAATAATAATAAAATAAAATCTCTGCAAATTAGGAATGAGGAGAATATTCACAAAGAGAGAAAGAACATTTACATAAACCTACAACTAACACTATACTTGATGATGAGAAACTATATACTTTCTCTCTAAGATCATGAACAGGAAAAATATATGCCCTCTCATGACTCCTATTCAATATCACACTGCAAGTCCTTGCTCATGCAATAAAACAAGAATAAAAAGTGAAAAGTATACAGGCTGGGAAAGAAAAACTAAAACTGTATTTGTTCACAGATGGCATGATTATCTATGTAAAATACCCAAACACTCTGAAAATAAAAGCCCATCTTGAACTATTAATCAATTATAGCAAGATTATAGGATACAAAATGAATACATAAAAGTCAACTGCTTTCTTAGACACTAGCAATAAAAAATTGTAATTTGAAATTAACACAATGCCACATCACCATCAAAAAATGAAATAACTTAGGTATAAGTCTAACAAATATGTGCAAGATCTATATGAGAATAGCTACAAATATTTTTATCTATGAAAATAAAATCAAAGATCTTGACAAATGGAGAGATATATATAAATATCCATCTTCAAGGATAGGATAGCTAAACATTGTTAATGTATCAGCCCTTCCCAATTTGACGGGTAGATTGAATACAAACCCATCCAAAGCCCTAGAAAGTTATTTTGTGGATATTGACAAACTGATTCTAAAGTTTATATTAATGTCAAAGGCAAAAAAACCCCAAAATAGCCAACTCAATGCTGAAAAAATAATGAAGTATGAAGATTGAAACTACCCAATTTCAAGACTTGATATAAATTTATAGTAATCAACACAATGTGGTATAGGCAATAACAGACACATAGATGAATAGAACAAAAAAATAGAACACCAAAATAGACCCACATAAATATAATCAACTGATCTTTGACAAAGAAGCAAAGGTAATTAAATGGAGAAGGATGAATATTTCAACAATTAGTGCTGGAAAAAGTGGGCATCAACTACAAGAAAAAAATATAGACAGAGATATTACAATTCTCACAAAAACAAACTCAAAATGGAGCATAAACTTAGAATAGTAAAACAGACATCACCTTTTGCACTGCAAACAATGCTGTTTCATTGCAGTGGTGCCTTGTTACTACTATGACAGTTAATGGCATATCAACATGCCCATTATGAAACTCCATTTTCAAAGTATTAAAACGCAATTATTAAGATGATTTGAAATGAAACTGCAGAATCAATTTTCACATTTTTCCCCCCAAATCGTTCATTTCAGAAATTTCATTGTAAGTGGGTTTACATTTCATTAAAAAATATTAATTGTGTAAATATAAAATTCTTAAAAATAACATAAAAATCTAGATGACTTTGGATTCAGCAGCGACTTTTTAGACACAACACTAAAAGCATAATGCATGAAAGGAAAAATTTGAAGCTAAAATCTTCTGCTCTACAAAAGACACTGTTAAGATAATAAAAAGACAAGTCACTGAGTTAGAGAAAATATTTGCAAAACACATATCTGATAAAGTACTTGTATCCAAAATATCCAATACACTTTCAAAACTCAAAAATGATAAAATGAACCTATATAGAAAATATAATTAAAATGTATATAATGAAACCTTCTGCATATGGTAACCTAATCTTTGATAAACCAAACAAAAACATACATTGGGGAAAAGAATCTATTTCCAATAAATGGTGCTGGGAAAGCTGGATAGCTTAGAAAAAATAATTCTTCACTTTGTATGGAACCAGAAAATACCTCGTATAGCCAAAGCAATCTTAAGCAAAAAGAACAAACGGGGAGACATCAGTCTTCCTGACTTCAAGTTGTACTATAAAGCAATAATAATCAAATCAGTTTTTTATTGGCACAAGAACAGAAACATTGATCTTTGGAACAGGACTGAGAATCCAGAGATGAAACCATCTACATATGGTAACCTAATCTTTGATAAACCAGACAAAAATATACATTGGGGAGAAGAATATCTTTTCAATAAATGGTGCTGGGAAAACTGGATAGCTACATGCAGAAAAATGAAACTGGATCCCTGCCTCTCACCTCTCACAAAAATACATTCAACATGGTTAACAGACCTAAACTTAAGGCAGGAAACCTTAAAAATTCTAGAAGAGGATGTTGGGAAGACCCTCTCAGACATCGGTCTAGGCAAAGAATTCTTGAAGAAGACCCCCAAAGCAATCAATGCAGCTACAAAAATAAACAAATGGGACCTGATCAAATTAAAAAGCTTCTGCACAGCTAAA
>CAUYRT010019787.1:0-86114 GCA_963574885.1 Lepilemur ruficaudatus
GAAACTTTTCAAAAGAAGACAGAATAATGGCCAACAAACATATGAAAAAATGCTCAACATCTCTAATCATCAGGGAAATGCAAATCAAAACTGCAATGAGATATCATTTATCTCCAGTGAGAATGGCCTTTATCAAAAAGTCCCAAAACAATAAATGTTGGCGTGGATGTGGAGAGACAGGAATACTCATACACTGCTGGTAGGACTGCAAACTAGTGCAACCTCTGTGGAAAGCAATATGGAGATACCTTAAAGCAATACAAGTAGGCCTACTATTAGATCCAGCAATCCCATTACTGGGCATCTACCCAAAAGAACAAAAAACGCTCTATAAAGAAGACACCTGCACTCGAATGTTTTTGGCGGCACAATTCACAATTGCAAAGATGTGGAAATAACCCAAGTGCCCATCAATTCATGAATGGATTAATAAAATGTGGCATATGTATACCACGGAGTACTATTCAGCTATAAGAAACAACAGTGATATAGCACCTCTTGTATTTTCCTGGATAGAGCTGGAACCCATTCTACTAAGTGAAGTATCCCAAGAATGGAAAAATAAGCACCACATGTACTCACCAGTAAATTGGTTTCACTGATCAACACCTAAGTGGACATACAGGAATAACATTTATTGGGCGTCTGGCAGATGGGAGGGGGGAGGAGGGGATGGGCATATACATACATAATGAGTGCAATGCACTCCCTCTGGGGGATGGACATGCTTGAAGCTCTGACTACGGAGGAGTGGGGGAAGGAAACAAACATAACCTAAACATTTGTACCCCCATAATATGCTGAAATAAAAAAGTAATAGTGGAGTAATGGGCCATTTATTCATTCATACATTCATTCAAGAAATTTTCATAGCAGTTCCTTTGTATAACAAATGGATGAGAATATTTCTTTCCCTACTTCCTATCTACTAACAGCAAGTCACGACTGTGATTTAGTTTCTTGGTTTGTGAAATGGATAGATGACACCCTCTCTCTGGAGTTAGGAAAGTAAATGGAGAAGACACTGTATGACACTGAGGTGCCATCTTTTTTGTCTTCTCTGTGGGATATTGGTTTTAAAAATCACTCATAGTAAAGACAAGCTTAGGTGAAGGGCTTTGATCTTTTCTTCCTCTCCTCCTCAGCCTTGTCCCTTAACTTCAAGGTGGTGGTGTCTTTGAAAGCACTTGTTTTGCTGGTGATACTGGTGTAGTTAAGATTCTCCTAGCAAAGGAGAGGGAACTTAAGTAGCCAAGGTAAAGAGAGGAGCAGTGGGTTTCATCAAACTACTCTGCTTTATGCCTGGGGCAAAACGGTAGCACTAGGACATGCCACGCCCTGTGCCTTCCCCATTCCTTGCCCTCAAATCCTGTCAGACCAACCAGCAAACAAGTCCAGTTTTTAGGTGTATCACAGTTAGGAACTTAACTGTTTTATGTGGACCGGTGTGTTTTCCCAGCTATTCTTTAAAACCTGCTTTATTATCATTTATATAATTTCTGCTGTTGTGAGCTCAGTGTCTGTGTATGGTTTTAGGACATTTTAATACTAAGACTCTGGGTGAAGCTGTGGTGGCCTAGAGCTGTAGGTTGTATTGGGCCGGGTGGGCCCACCTCTCAGCTTTTCAGGTGGCCACAAATTAACCCACTTTAAGGGTCTCAGATAATGGAGAGTAACATTTTTGTGTTTTAGTTACTCTAGACCGAGGCTTTTTTCTAGGTGAGATCACTAATATTTGTAATTCTGCAGCCATTGAGGTTCATAAATAGTCCTGGGTAATCTGATGAGCTAGATTTTAGAGTGAGCCACCAGAAGAGTTGTACCTGTGAGATGTGGCAAAGCATCCTAGTGGCTTTTTCGGTAGAAAAGGAAGAGGATGAAGAGTGATCTGTGTGGAAATTTACTCCCGATTTTGGTTTTGACTTGGGCAGGATTCACTCTTTTTGCTTACTGTGTCAGGCAGATAATCTTCTTTGAGATGTTGCGTTCAGACTATCTCAGCCCTGTTTTTTTCAGTGAAGAATTAACCTTGTTTCCCAAACCACCTGATGTTTTCTTGGGAGCACAAGGGTGGGTGAGTGGAGGTGGTAATAGCCTCTGAGTTTGCGCTATCTGATGGGTCCAGGGCGCATGTTGTGCTGTCACTGGGGACCAGTAATAGTCTGAGGTTTCCTCCTTATGGTAACTGATCCTCACTCCAGGCTGCGGCAGGAAACAGAATCCTCCCCCAGTTACTGAAACCTGGGACCCTGCTTTAATTTCTTTATTCCTTTGTGCAAGTATCTGAGTTACAGAGGTTTCTTCTTGTCTCAGAAAGTTCTTACCATTGGCCTTAAATAAAACCAGGTGGCTTTCTTGGTTCAAGTGGCTTACAGAAAATAATTTATATAATTTAATGCAATTATGTTTAATTACATTATATTAATTTGAATAATTAAATTTATATTCTAAGCTTTTTTTAAAGCATAATGTGATATTTTGAAAAAATGTATTGGGGTTGCTATTTTTCCCCCCTCTTGTTTTTGGCAAATGTGAGTTGTGTGGGAAATTATTTATAGTACCTTGCTACAGTTTTGAGCAACACTTGAGTGACAAAATTTATCTACTTAACTCTCCTTCTGCAAGTTTTTATAGGTTTGTGAAATTTTACTTTTCTCATTTAACAGAGTTCTTGAAATTTATATGGTTGAAGTTATCGACATAATTCTTACCTGATTTCAGTAGAAAAGGACAGTAGGAATGTGAACACAGTGGCTGCTAGGAGAGGGAGTAGGAGGGATGTCAGTAGTGATCTATTTGTGGGACAGTGTAGAGGGCATTGCTCAGAGGTGGCATTTTCAGTGCTGTTTAGGAGCTGGGCTCTTGCAGACAACCAAAAAGTAGGACACGGGAAATAGTTTGACCAAAGGGAAAGACTTCGCTCCACCATAGAATCCTTACTGAGGCCTGAAAAAAAATCTATCATTGGGAATTCATTTGTGTCAACAGAGTGGAGAGACAAATTATGGAATGGGAAGGTATATTTGCAAACCATACATCTGATAAGGGGTTAATATCCAAAATATATAAAGAACTCAAACAACTCAATAGTAAGAAAACATATAACCCAGTTAAAAAATGGCCAAAGGACCTGAATAGACATTTCTGAAAAGAAGACATACAAATGGCCAACAGGTATATGAAAAAATGCTCAACATCACTAATCATCAGGGAAATGGAAATTAAAACTACAATGAGATATCACCCTACACCTGGACATGGAGGGCTGACTGTACTTTGGAATCATTTAGGATAGCAGAATATTTTGTGTGTTAACTGTCACTCCTTTGGGGAGCTGAGGTCAAGGAGAAGTGAGCTGTGTGTTGGCGTTTGTTTACTGGGAGATTCTAACATCGTACTGCAGCCCCAGGCAGTAGTGGGTGGTGGCCCAGGGGTGGGCGGTCCTTGTAAAGGAGGAGAATGCTGAGGCCAGCCTGGGCACACTCCTACCTTTGCGCATATACACGCCCCCTGCTGTGGGTTCCTTGCTGTTTCCATAGGGGCTGTGAAGCTGTGAATTTGTGCTCCTCAAGCCCATTAGAAGGCCCTGCTCTGCTGGTAATCAAGCGTCTCCACGGAGGAAAGTGGCCGTGCTGAGAGCTAATGACTTATGGTTATTAAGGATGTTTTGGCTCCTTAAACAGGAATGGTACTTGGCTGAATTATCAGTTTGGCTTCTGTTGCTCCTTCAAGTTCTTCTCTTTTTTCAAAAAGCCAGCTCGTTTCTTTTTCCTATGAGATGTTTCCTGTGGTTCTGGTGGTTTTGTGGGCAAGTTTATTATGAGGAAATTCAGCAGATTGTGAGTTCTGATTTTTTTTTTTAGCCAATAATGGAGTGTAACATGTTAATCTCCAAACTGGAAACACAGATTTTATTTGTTGAGATTTGAGAGGGTGTTTGCAGTTTGTGCATCATCCTGAGCGACTGGGACCCTTTTGTGCCAGGGCTGAGGTACTGGCAGGTGAAAAGGATGACCAGAGTGGTGGTGAAGGACTCAGTTCGGCAGAGGCGAGTCATCCGTAGATTATGTTCACCATTCACATTTCTGCTTTCCTCAATTTGCTTGGGTCATTTGTATATCTACCAGCAAATGACCTGCAGAGCATGCTGATAGCTTTAAGTTCTGGGTGTTGAAAAGACATAATACTTTTCTTGTTTGGGTGATTTTTTTTTTTTTTTTTTTTTTTTGGTATGAAAAGTGCAGACCTCACGTTCCTGTTGGAGAAGCCTGAAAAGTCCTTAGAACTTGGCCCCCAACTCTGAGAGAAGGGAAATGTGTGTGCTTTAGGAACTTTGAGAAAGTTGCAGGTATGTTGTACATGCATTGTAAGCTTGCATGGAAATCAGCAGACTAAAGAGCAAGAATTGAGCTTTGGACTTGAGGAGTTAGGGGGAAAGGGAGCCTAGAGAGCCCACAGTTTCAGTTGCCAGCCCTCTGCTAGTGGGGGAAACGTTGAGCCGGCTACTAGGTAAGAGAACACAGAGAGAGGCAAAGGAGGTTTCCTGTAAGCCTTTCAAGATCACTATTTGCCCCCACCCATTGCTTCAGGTGACAGTGGAGGAGCTGGAGGTGGCACACACAGCCCTTTCTTGCTGGATGAGGTCCTCACAGAAGTGGGCAGGGGAGCTGGGTGTGAGGCGGGGGATGGAAAAGTCTCCCACTTGGTTCTCCGTCTTCCTTATGTCTACTTCTGGGAGATAAGCTGATTATACTTGGCCTTATGTACTGGCAGCTGTCTCTGTAAAGTTTTGATCTTTGTTTTGAGAGTTAGGCACCTTTGGATCAAAGTGTCACCAACATTTGGGGAGGTCATGTCTATGAAGTGGAAGCTCATCTTAGTGCAGAAGGCACCTTGGAGTGGGCCAGGCTGCAGCTGCTCTAGAGGATAGATGGGGAGAGTTTATGGGACTTGTCTATTGTGTCTGGAACTTAGTGGGTGCTTATAACTGATTTATTGAATGAATGGGAGAATAAGTGAATCATTCAAGTTCGTGCTGTTTGTGGCTGATGCAGGTTTCTGGTCTCTCAGATATTTCTGCTGGTGTATCACTGCAAGGGAAGTGGTTTTGTTTATTTTTCTCCTATAGGCCTGGAATATGAAATGAACTATAGGTACTTGATTATAATTAAAGCATTACTGAAGTGTTATTTTTGGCTTTGTGACATATATTAACTACACATTCTATGTGTCTTTCAATTTCTGATTTGTTTTCACTTGCTGTCCACTGTTTGAAATTTTAGACAGGATCCAACACATAAGCAGGTGTCATATTTCTAAAACTAAATATCCTCTATAAACTTTGAAAACTTCATAGGTTATTTTAAATATTTTTATGTATTAAAATATTTTTTCATCTATAGCATAATTACTTCTTGTAATTTTAGATGTGATGAAGATATTGGCCTAGGACAGTACCAGCAGCACTGATTATCTGGAAAGATCAATCATATCCTAATGAAATTTAGTTTTATGTGTTAGGGATCATTACCTGGCAATACAATAGGTGTCTTGCTTTCAAAACTTTAGCTGTTAAATCAGTAGCCTTTAACAGGCACTCTCAAATCAGATCGTCTTTTCCTAGTATGTCCTTACTCCCTGGCCATCCCACACTTTCTGACCCTTGAGGAACAACCTTCAGCATCACCTGCTGCCTCCCTTTACTTAGCCAGCTGTCCTGAGGCTGGCCGGCAAGGGGGTGGGCAGGGTGTGTGAATGCAGAGGTATTGTAAACATACTCAGATGAACTCAGTGTTATCATTTAAGAATTTTTGCTTCACAGTTGGATTTCATCTCCAAAATTCTTAGACAATGAGAGAATTTAGTAAGGGTAGCCATTGATGGTACTACAGTTGGATCCAGGGAACGGAGTGATTGATCCAAGTCCATACAGTGCCAAAACATATTTTTAACTATTCATTTTCATTCCATTCTCAGCCATACTGAAAATAATCAGACAAAAAATTAAACATGAACTCCCCAGTGAAACTTACTCAGCTGTTACCAGGAGCAAAGCTAAATTTCAGTGATGCAAATTTTATATTGGTGCCGATGCTTTTACCTTATGAAGTGGGAAGACAGGAGAAACTGCTAGTGATAGACTAATAAATGTCCAAGTATATAACTTCTTAAAGTTACAAAGAGAACTACAGAGAATTACAAATAGTGGCATTGTGAGGATGGGAATGTTGTAGGTGAGCTGTCCTCATCTGTCACAGCAGAAATTCAGTTGAAAATGTTTGGAAAGGATAAAATTAGGAAATCTGTGTATTAGAGATATTGGGAGGGGGGATACTAGCAGAAGCACCAAAGCCACTGGAAGGATTTGCTCTGAGGAACAGGACTGGAAATGGAGTGGGGAGAGCTGGACCACTCGTGCTTTCCATCATAAGCCCTTTTGTTATATTTGTACTTCTAGTTAGGTGCATGTTACTTTGATAAACATAAAATGCATGTTATTCAAGATTCCCTCTTATTTTCTTTTCTGGAGTAGGGACAGATAGTAGCAAAGTGGTGGAAAGTTGAGCAGTAGCAGTGAGGAATGATAACTGGGGACATTCAGCATTTGGGCAACCCACAGGCTGTCTCTTCCAGGTTGGCTTCTTTCTCCAAAACTTGACATTTGGTGAAAATATTGCCAGAGCTGTGAGCCAGCAGAAAACAAAACAAATAAACAAAACTGTAAACCAAGAAACAGGAAATGAATACTTTTAGCACCATGTGAAGATTTTCCAGAAACTTGAAGCACAGTGGAGTCTGTTATCAGTAAGGACTGTCATGGTGCTGCCATCATGGTCCCCACAGACGGGAGGCCTCGCCAGGCTGAAAATTGGCCTGAGAGCTGGTGCTTGGACTGTTAGGTGCTCTGCTGTGGGTGTGCATCATATAGGAAAGCAAGAGCTGAGTTGTCAAGGGTTGAGAAAAAGGAAGAGAGTGAAATGCTGAGTTTGTGTCCAGGGACACTGGGAAAGGTGTTTGCTTAAGGCTGGTGCTTCTTACAACCATTGATTCTAAGAAAAAGTTTGATTGTGGAGTTGATGTTTAATTTTTTGTTTGATTATTTTCAGACAACACCTCAGGAGTGAAAAACAGTGGGACAGAGATGTTCTTAGATCTGAAAAGTCTTAAAAGTAGAAAAATAATTCCCTAATTCTGGTTCCTGTTGTCTAACATGGGGACCCTGACAGTAAAAAAATGCTCATTTGAAACCTGTGTGCTTGAATGGAAGCTCATGTTTCTCTGTCTGGTGGCGCTCTGTCCCATCCAGGAAGAGCCTGAGTCTGTACCTAGGAGAGGCTGTGTTTTCTGGGGAAGTAAAGTAAACAAAGAAGTAATTTTTTTTTCTTTTCTTTTTCTTTTTTTTTTTTTTGTTACATAGGCCCTACTTTACTTGCAGGGTCAACTGGAATATATTTTAATTAACACATTATCTTGGGAAATTTTACCATCTAGAAAGTTTATTAATAGGCTTGACTTTTTAAAATTTGGCCCCCATAGGTATGTCCACCACAGCCAGCAAAGATGGCATGGATATCAGTGGCTCTTTGGCAGTGTTTTACATAAATATTTTGTCTTTTAATTATTAGGGATCTAAGAGATGAAATTTTGACTCACCCAACTTTTGCTGTCTTCATATTCATCCCATGGGAGCGGAAGCTTCAAGATAGGTTTTCACCTGGAGCTTAACCTAGAGAAGAGTCCTTGAGAAACCCACCCAAAGCCCGTTTGGTAGCTGTAGTGCTTGCATGAAGTTAAGTGTGAGATATTTCTGCTTATCTCTTCAGGAGAGCTAGAGGGTGTCAGGATTTGGATATAATAATTAACATAAATGATAGATCCAGGCAGAGACAGATACTGGTCTCTGAGCTTATACTCTGAATAAAACACGTTTCAAGGGGGTGGAGCGTGTGTGTTTATTTTACACACAGTATTTGATAACACAGCAGTGATTCCAAGTGGTTTGTGGGACCACCCCATCTGTGAGCCCGTACCTTCCTGTTGGATATGCTTCCTAATAACCAGGCAAGTTCTGTGGGGTGTGTGCTGCCAAGACAAGTCCCAAAAGTTGGGCAACCCTTTATTGCTGTTTTCCGGAATGCAGCTAAGGGGGTTAGCACACTAGGTGTAAAATCCTTCCTCCTTTTGAAACCTCAAAACCAACAAACTACTTCCTTTCTTAATCGCAGATGGATGAGTGACAAGGCCAAGGCCCAGCCTTTAGTTATGTAATGTGTTATGTCTCCAGAGGTCAGAAGTCTTCTACTTGAGCAGGTGGTCCTCTTTCCAGCAGAACTTGTTGGTGTGTGTCCCACCTCCGGGGTGAGGAAATACCAGGCCAGAGAAGTTGCTCAGCTTGTTTCTGCCCCATGCTGAGTCTGGGGCAGCTGCTGTTGGGACTTGAGTTCCTGCTTGCCTTTTCTGTCTTTGTTTTAGATATTTCCTGGTTGTTTTGTTAGTGACAATCACATTGACGCTCTTTTGAAAAAAATGATGATTAACATAGTGAGGCATCTATCTATATATTTATATATGTATTTTTAAATGGACAAAACTATAGTGTACAACGTGCTGTTTTGAAATATGTATACAGTGTGGAATGGCTCAATCGGGCTAATTAACAAGTGCACTACTGGAGCATATATTCAGGGCAACTGGAATCTGTGTTTCTGGATCACAAAAAAACACATTACCTCATATAACATTTTTTGTGGTGAGAACACTTAAAATCTACTCTCTTAGCTATTTTCAAAATACAGTACCTTGTTATTAACTATAGTCACCATCTTGTACAGTGGATCTCTTAAACTTATTCGTCTTCTCTAACTGAAATTTTGTATCTTTTGACCAATATCTCTTGAAACCCAGTGCCTGGGACCCCCATTCTACTCCCTGCTTCTGTGAGTTCTTTTTAGATTCCACATAGAAGTGAGGTCATGTGGTACTTGTCTTTCTGTGTCTGGCTTATTTCATTCAACATAGTGTCCTTCAGGTTGATCCATGTTGTCACAGATGACAGGATTTCCTTTTTTTTTTTTTTTTGTGGCTGAATGATATTCCATTGTGTGTATGTACCACATTTTGTTTATTCATTCACCCACTGATGATCACTTAGGTTGATTCCATATCTTGGCATGAATAGTGCTGCAGTACTCACGGGAGTGCAGATATCCCTTTGACATACTGATTTCACTTCCTTTGGGAATATACCCAGTAGTGGGACTGCTGAGTCTTATGGTAGTTAAATTTTTCATTTTTTGAGGAACCCCAATACTGTTTTCCATATGGCTGCACTAATTTACATTCATACCAGTCATTTGCAAGGATTCCCTTTCTGCCACATTATCTTAATGAGGCATCTCTTGCAGAAGGTCTGGCTACCTGGGTGCTACTAAATGGTTTGTGGGTGGATATTTTTATGGGCTGGAATTATGATGGGAGTTCCCCCCACTTGGTTCTCAGTATGGTAAAATCCTGTCCTAATCTGGAGAAACGTTAGGAAGGAATGGAGCAGCATTTGTATGTGATATAAGCAACTGCGTTTACAGTCATGTGGTAGTCCTTTTGGTTTTACTTCTACTCATGGTTTTAATACTACACTGTGTTGTAGTTTGGGGAGAATGATTGCTCTTGTCTTCAACCCATTGTCATTATGGAAATGATTTCTAAGGGAGTCCAAAATATGTGTCTTTTAAGTTAACCCAGTTGCTTTTTGTTCTAAGCTTTTGCATTCCCAAATTCATTTGTTATGGTGGCAAAATTTGCACATTTATAAAGTGTTGGTGAGTAGTCTGAATCAGTTTAAAATAAGAGCTAGGAAGCAGTCATGGTTTTTGTAAATAATAGTCTATTGTTCCTTTCTAATTGCCACTGTATGATAGTCCTGAATAGCGTGGGTCTGGTTGGGGCTCTCAGCCAGGTGGGGGGACATTTGTGGTCTCCAGAGGTTGAAATACCTCAGCTATAGGAAGCATCTGCTGCTGCAGGAAGCTCCACAATAAGCATTTATTGATGTCCTACTGTATACCAGGCATCCTGCTGGTTGCTGAGAGAACAAATGTAAATAAGACCCACTGTCTGCTGCCAGGTTCCCTACAGGCTTCTTAATTCAGTGATTCCAACAGAATCAATAGTAGGAGATCTGGCCAGTGGTTTTTCTCCATGTCTATGTTTAAGACCAGTTTGCTTAATAAAACTCAGGACAGTGAACCATCAGGGTTGGCCCTGGCTTTCCTGTTGTGAAAGTTCAGCAATGTTGCATGAGCAGTTGAGCATGCTTGTGACCAGCAAACCATGACTGAGCCTCCCTGAGCTATTGTTAGCAGAGAACTTTATAGCAGAGTTAATCTGTCATATAAATAAGAATCACAATTGGGTTACATGATAATTAAATGTAAATGGTAACTGAGTGGCTCACATTCATTCATTCAGCAAACATTTATTAGAGGCCTCTGGCGCCAGACAGTGTATGAGGTGCTCTTCAGAGGCCCATGTGGGGCAGTGGTCATACCAGTATCGTCTCAGCTACAGTGATGGCATTTACAGAGGCAGTGGACTGGCCATACGCACATATCCAAGTTGTCTGCACCTGGTGATGGAGGGCTTCCAAGAGGGGATGGGCTGAGTGTGAAAAGGACATGAATGAGATGATTCAGGATGGAGTAATCAGTTCTCCTCCATCATTACCCCTGACTGCTTTAACCTGCACATTCCTTCTGGGTTCCTTCAGCTCCCCTTCCTTACCTCTAGTGGATAGGCACGTAGACAGCCCTGCAGTTACACTTTCATCTGTCTCATTTTTCTTCCTGGGTCCCATTTGTGCACCTGTCTGGCAGCCTTCCTTTTCCCCCGACATACCTGAAGGTCTTTGAGTCCCCCGCCCCTGGTTCCACATCATAAGTGATGGGAAGCTGGAGGGGCTGACTTCCCAGAGACTATAGAAGAAAAGGATGGCTGCCCCTTTTGTAGGCAGGGAGAAGAGCGCCTGTCCAGGATTGCTGCGCTGGGACAGGGGTACCCTGAGGGAGGCCCCTCTGAAATCTAGGGCAGAGGGATGGGTAGATTCCTCCACAAGGCCCATGCCCCAGGCAGCCCACGGCTTCTTACTGAGGATCAGTTATCCTCAGGGTCAGCTTGAATGGAAGTTTGATTTTTGAGGCAAGGACAAGACCAATGATATCTTTACCACTTTTTTCCTTTTGCCTAAAAGTCCTATTGAGATCACTCTAGGGCCTTCTAGGGATTTGGGGCTGACCAAGGAAGAAGATGTGACCATGACGATTAGTGACACACAAGCTTCATTGGATGGCATTGGGACAAGGTTGCATGAGAGCAGATGTCCCTCCCTCATAGCCTGAGACCGTCCAGGGCCATCAGTCAGAAAGGGTGGCATCTAAGTGTTGTCATGTGCCTACATGATGCTGCTCAGCAGCACATGGAGTCTCTGGATCAGAGAGCACAGAAGGACTTTGGCCACTTGGGGCCTTCTGAGTCCTGTCTTATCAGTGGGTAACAGTTGTCAGGCGAGGTTTCACGGGGTATGTAAAGCAGGCTAAATGACAAAAAATCCTTTTGGGTTATTTTAAGAATAATTGGATGTGTAAAAATTTTAGTTTGCCGCTGGTGGGCTTTTGCGCTAACTGGTCTCAGTGTGCAGTGAAGAAGTAAACTACCTAGGGACAATCTTTGGCCCATTTATATAATAGTGACAAATCTTTCTGTTCCACAGTTGAAACTAAAATGTCTAAAAATGTAAATGCTTGGGGAATAGTAACTCATTGGTGTTAACATATTTCAATCAAAGTTTAAAAATATTTTCAGATTCCTTCCTTTTTGACAGGAGATCACTGGCCCCTATAACCTGATGTCCCTTAGGCATCTCTAGTACATGTCCTAAACTAAACTCAGTCATTGCCCTCTAAACCTGCACTGTCTCAGTTGGTAGCAATACCGTCTTTCCAGACACCCAAACCAGACCCTAAGACTCATGTCCTCCATTTAGAAGTCTTAGAAGTGTCACCCTGCCCAACAGGACAGAGGAGAGGCAACTACTATTCAGGGAGAAGAGGCTGGACAGTGCACTCAGGCTGCAGGAGTGGGAATGAGACCACAACGAGAGGAGTCTCAGGAGGTGCCACTGCACCACATCCTGTTGCCTGATCTCAGGCACAATTGACTTTTGATGCATCAATGAATGTTTGAAGAATGGAGATAATACTTACCTTGCAGTTTATTAGAATAATGAACTATAGCAGAAATAAAGGTACCTGACTTATCATAGGCTGCCAATAAAAGGCCACCAGAAAATTCTTAACAACCACAAAGTTTTCTGTGTTAATCATATTGGTCTCTGTGTTTGTTTCCCAGGGCTGCCGTAACAAATTATCACAAACACAGTGGTTTAAAACAACAGAAATTTATTCTCTCATAGTTCTGGAAACCAGAAGTCTGAAACCCAGCAGGGCCATGCTCCCTCTGAGGACTGGAGGAAAGAATCCTTCCTTGCCTCCTCCAGCTTTTGGTGGCATTCCTTGGCTTGTGGCTGTTTTATTCCAGTCTCTGCCTCTGGCTTCACATGACCTTCTCCTCTTCTTTCTCTAATAAGGAAACTCATCATTGGATTTAAGGTTTACCCGGATAATCCAGGATGATCTTATCTCAAGAATCCTTCATTATATCTGCAAAGACCCTTTTTTCCAATAGGTCTCATTTACAACTTGTGGTGGTCAGGATGTGGGCATATCTTTTGGGGGCACCATCCAACTTGGTACAGTCTCCATCTTTATTCTGGTGAGTAGAAAGTGTACTCTGGACACCCTGTGGCCTGTAGTAGGTACTCACTTCTGGGGCGTGATGCTTTTAGACAGTGTGGTTCATTCTTAGCTTGTGGTAGAGCATTTAAAAAATATAGATAGATATAAAGAAATCAGCGAAAGATGCATCTGCTTGTCAGTTCATATGCTCTCTAGCACAGTAGGAGAGAACCTGCTGTCCTGCTTGAACCTCTTCTTGCCCCCTTGTACTCCTTTCATAGGTGCTCTGGCCACATATACGCAATCCCCCACACCCACGGGGCATTGTTGACTGATGACTCTTAGACCCCTTTGGACAAAGGGTTCTGCAGGGTTCACCTGGGGTATTAGTAGAATGACCAGGAACCAGAAAACCCACTCTCTGAACATTTGTGTGGCCTTGCCTAACCAGTTTCCATTTCGTTTACTTTACAGCAATAAAGCCATCTTTTGTTACATTGCTCACCTAGGGAATGGTCTCATTCAGCCATGCTTTGGGGGGTCCTGGGTGGAGCAGGCTTCAGGCAGGTCTGTTGTGATTTGTGTCCTCCCTCCCTCGCCTAATCTCCCCA
This sequence comes from Lepilemur ruficaudatus, assembly GCA_963574885.1. Taxonomy (NCBI): domain Eukaryota; kingdom Metazoa; phylum Chordata; class Mammalia; order Primates; family Lepilemuridae; genus Lepilemur; species Lepilemur ruficaudatus. The sequence goes on from CAUYRT010019787.1 coordinate 13,400, forward strand.
CCCGCTGTTGTCATGGGGTCCTTTAGGACATGGCAGGTCTTGCCTGTTTCTTCTGTCATTTGGAGCAGGGTAGGAGCTCTCTATAAATGGTAAATGACTTCTTGCATTGTAGGGGATCTGTGAAAGATTTATGCTGACACTAAATCTCTGGTATGATATATGTGTTGAGTTTTGGTAGAACACTTTATTTACACAATCGCCATGTGCACATTTTCTTGGAACTTATGTATTTCTGACTATGACATCTTTGGTTTCTCAGAAAGTGAGTGATAGTTTTTTTTTTTTTTTTCAATTTCTACTCAGGTCTCAGTAATACTGGTAGATTATTGCTCTTGTTGACTTTGGTATAAAAAGAACTTGCCTTAGTTCAGGCTTCTGTAACAAAATACTATAGGCTGGGTGGCTTAAACAATAAACATTTATTTCTCTCAGTTCTGGAATCAAGCCATCTAGTAATTAAGGTACCTGCAGCTCTGGTGTCTGGTGAGGGCCCTCTGGTGAGGGCTGATATGCAGATGGCGCCTTCTCATTGTTTCCTCACATAGGGGAGAGAGAGATGAAGCAAGAAGTCTCTTCTCCTTATAAGGGCACAAATCCCAGGACCTAATCACCTTTCTAAGGCCCCATCTTCAAAAACCATCACATTGGTTTCAATGTATGAATTTTGGAGGGACACAAGCATTTAGTCCATAGCAGAACTATCTCTTAATAGCTCACATTTATGAAGTAGTTAATATGCTGGAGGTAGGCACTGTTATTGTTCCCATTTAACAGATGAGAAAACTGAGCCTTAGAGAGGTTAGGTAACTTGTTCAGGGTTACATGCCAGTAAGAAGTGGAGCTGGAACTCCTCAAATCAGGGCTATTTGACTCTAAAGCTCCTGTACATTTTGAGCACCTTCTCTGTACTATGAGAAATGTGTAACTCTCATAGAGCAGTCTAGACAGGATTTTATAATCCAGGCATAATGGTGCTCAGCCCCCATGATGTTGTGCTGATGGTTGAACAAAGGAAACAGACTCAGAGTCTGTTACCAAGAAGGGGCTCAGATTCCCCTTTTGTATAGAAAACTTCCCTCCTAGACAGAGATCCTTTTGGGGCTGAATTACTTCTCCGCTATACTTATACCATCTAGCATAGTGCTTGTTGAAAGAATGGTAACGATGGCATCATTTTGCAGGGAATAGCTACTGTGCTTTATTATTATTATTGATATTCAATTAAAGTATTATTAATACATATTTGACTTTCTAACATGTTTTCTTCTTTGTAACATTCTCCCACAGTTTCATTTGAGAGTGGGATTTACTTTTTATTTTAGTAATTAAAAATAAAACAACTTTCCAGTGTTAAGAAATGAAAAACATTTTTTTCTTCCCATGAGTCATGGTTGGCAATAATATCACTTGAAAGTTAGATTGTAGAGCCATTTTAACAATTGTAAATTATAGGGTTTCTTTTGTGAGCTGGAGTGTTATGACTTTTAAGACTCCTGCCTTATGTATTGGAGAGTTTGCTAACATAATTATTATATGTACAAAACAATAAATTTTCTAACTTCAAAAAGTAAAGTATTTTATTTACTGGATCTGTTACCCAAACAGATGTTGTTTTTAGAATAATGCCTTAAAAAATTAATCTATAAAAGATGTTTCTTGAAAGCTTTTGTATTCTGTGCTAGATGTAGTAAATGCAATAGCACAGATTTTTGTTTAAAAATTCTCTAGGAAAGTAAGTGGCTATAAATCAAATGGATTAAAAAGTTAAATAATTCATTTTGTTTTATAATCAAAGGATGATATAGAGTAATAATTAATGTCATGCAACAAATGTACATAGATTGCAAGAAGTCCATTAGATATCATATCTGTGAGTTTCTCATTGTGCTTTGAGAAATTCTCAGTGTAATTAGGAGGACCTTGGTTTATCCATTAAAGCTCAATAACTTCTAGGTACTACTTATCCTTCCCTTTCTTAATCCCCCTTTAAAGAGTATACGTGTGCACAGGCTGAGTGTAAATGTGCTTTCCCATGGCAAATGCCAAAAATGGCACGTGGGAAAACTGAAATCCTCTTGCTTTTGAAGGGACAGAGTGTGAAATGTGAGTTCTTCTTCCCTTTTTTCAGAAGCTGGTTTTGTTTTGAGTTAAAAGTGGCATATAGCCAGGTTTTCAGCTTAATAATTATTTCCAGTTAATTATGAAGACAAGGATATTTTGATAACTTTAGAATTTGAATAGATGCAAGCTAAAACAAGTGAGTGTATGTCTGAGGGGCTGTTGAGTGAAAATGCCACCACAAGACCATTTTTCCCCTTAAATAGCTTTATTGATGATAATTAACATACATTAAACTGCACATATTTAAAGTGTACAGTTTGATGAATTTTGACTTATATATATATCTGTAAAACCATCACTCCCCAAATCAAGATAATGAACATATCCATCAGCCCCAAAAGTCTCCTTGTGCCCCTTGTGTGATCCTTCTCTGCTGCTCTTTCTGCATCACTAGGTAATCAGTCTGCTTTTTGTTATTCTAAATTAGTTTTTATAAAAATGGACTCATATAGTATGAACTCTACTTTTTTTCTTCTTTTATTCAGCGTAATTATTTTGAGATTCATCCAAGTTTTTGTGTGTGTCAGTAGTTTATTCCTGTATATTGATGAGTCCATTTGAATATATGGATACGTAATTTATCAGTCAGTTCATTTGCTGATGGATGTTTGGGTAGATTCCAGTTTGTGGTTATTACTAATAAAGTTGCTGTGTATATTTGTGTACACATTTTTTATAGATGTATGTTTTAATTTCTCTTGAGTAAATATCTAGTTGTAGAATGGTTGGGTCTTATGGCTGATAAATGTTTACTTTTTAAGAAACTGCCAGATTGTTTTCCAAGGTAAGTTGTACCATTTTATATTTCTACCAACAGGGTATGAGAGTTCATTTGCTTCACATCCTTGTCAACACTTTGTATGGTCGGCCTTTAATTTTGGCCATTTAATAAGTGTGTACAGGTATCTCATTGGGTTTTAAATTAAATATCCTTAATAATTAATAATTTTAAGCATCTTTTCATGCACTTACTGCTTTCTGTATTTTTTGGTGAAGTATTTGTTCAAATCTTTTGTCTATTTTTTATTGGTTTTCTTCTTATTAAGTTTTGAAAGTTCTTTATATATCTAGATACAAATCCTTAATTAGATATGTGATTGGAAAACTTTTTTGCATTGAATTAAAGTTTTTTTTTTAAATAATTTTCTTCTGTTCTTTGGGCAGTTTTTCTATATAGTAAAATATATTTAACGAAATTTACCATTTTAACCATTTTTAAAGTTACATTTTTAAGTGTACATTTCAGCGGCATTAAATACGTTAACGTTGTTGTCTTCTTTTTAAAAAATATTACATTCCAAAGTCATAAAAAGTCCATCAGAGTGTGAGCTTTCTGAGAACAGGAACTGTCTTATTCTCGGTTGTGTTTGCAGAGACTGTGGTATGCTTGGCACATAGTAGGTCCCCAGTAAATACTTATTGAATGGACAAAATGTTTGCTTTCAGGTTTCATAGTTGTTTCAGTATTAATTAGTGTCTTAGCTCTGGCTGCTATAACAAAATGCCATAAACTGGGTGGCTTATTAAGAACAGATATTTATTTCTCACAGTTCTGGAGGCTGGAAGTCCAAGATTGTGGTGTCAGCATGGTTAGGTTCTGGTGAGGGCCTCTTCCAGGTTGCAGACAGATGACTTCTGTTACATTCTCACATGGCAGAGAGAAGCTAGCAAGCTCTCTGGCCTCTTCTTTGTAAGGGCACTAAACTCATTCATGAGGGCCGTCAGGTAATTAGATCACCTTCATGATCTAATTACTTCCCAAAGGCCCCACGTCCAAATGCTATCACATTGGGATTAGGGTTTCAACATAAGAATCTGGGGGGATGCAAATATTCAGTCTGTAACAGTTAGTGTGTTAGTCAGGGTTCTCCAGTAAAATAACCAATAAGGAGTGTGTGTGTGTGTGTGTGTGTGTATCCATGTATCTCCATATATTCCTCCCTCTGCCCCCTTCTCTCAGAGGAAGAGAGATATATATTTAAAATATACTGATATATTTTAGGGAATCGACTTACACAACTGTGGAGGCTTGCAAGTCCCAAATTGCTAGGCTAGGCAGGCAGCCTGGCAGGCAGACTGGAGGCCCAGGGAAGAGCTGATGTTGTGTTGGAGTCCAAAGACAGTCTCCTGTCTCTTCTTTGGGGGAGGTTGTTCTTTTTTTAAGGCCTTCAATGGATTGGATGAGGTCCTCCCCCTCCCATGCTATGGAAGGCGGTCTACTGTACTCAACGTCTACTGATTTGAATGTTAATCTCATCTAAAAATTAACTTCACAGCAACATCCAGATGTGTTTGACAAAGTATCTGGGCCCTGTGGCCTAGCCAAGATGACCCATAAAGTTAATTATCACAGTTAGGATATACTTTAACAAAGAACAGAAAACAATGACTTATGGAAGTTAATTTCACTCTTACATAATAGTCCAAGTATAAACAGTCCAGGGTTGATTGATGACTCTGCCATTTTAGGGTCCCAGGTTCCTTCTATCTTATTGTTCTGTCATCTTCCACACGGTACTTCCTTATAGCTTTAGATGGCTACTCCAGCTTTTGCTAGTATGTCTGTATTCTGGTTAGCAGAAAAGGGAGATGATAAAGGGATGGTATACTCCTTCCTCTTTAAGTGCATGACTTAAAGTTGCACATAATCACTTTTGTCTATATCCCATTAGCCAGGATCTAGTCGTGTAGCCACACTTTAGTGCAAGAGAGGCTGGGAGGTGTAGTCTTTGGCTGGGTAGCCATAAGCCCACTAAACACCTCTATTATTATGTCATATCAAAAGGGAAGACAGACAGAGGGAGGCATTCAGCAGTCTCTGACAGTGTTCGTTTGTATTTTGTGTTACATTACAGTTAATAGTTTGATAGGAGTTAAGGATGTTTGCTGCTAATAATATTAAATCTCACTCAAATTTGAGAGCTTGAGATTTATGACACAATATAAGGTTCATAATTGATGTTACTGAATTTGATCTTTCTTCAGCACTTAAAACACATCTTGGGTGAACGTTTACTTGAAAGTTTACATACCAAATGGGAAGCTGAGGAAGACAGGAACACAAATTCAGAAACCCACCTTGTTAAGACTGTTCTAATTTATTCTCTAGGAAATGGGTTGACTGAAAGTTTTAGAGCAGTGTGAGAATATGGCAGATTGGGGTAACAGAAAGATAATCTGGTGGCTCCATGTTTATTGTTGGATGACATCCAAATGCATTAATATGGTTTACAAGGATGCACCTATTTGCTTCACCTCAACTCCTGGCGTTTACCTTTATTGTCTATGTTCTGGCCGTGCTGAATGATCAACAATTCCTTGACTTTTCTTTGTTATTATACATCTCAGTGTCTTCTAGCAACACTGCTCACCATTTGTATTACTTTTTTAAAACAGGAATTGGAGGTGAAGAAGAGAAAAAGAGCCCATAAATTGGGGGAGTGAGTCTACTTAGATTCACTTGTGTATCTCTGCCATCTATTGAGTGCTCCTGTGTGATTCCATCTGTCATCCCTCTTCATCTTCACAGCACCCTGTGAGGGATACGTCATTGTCTGTGTTTTAAAAATGAGAAACTTGAAGCAGAAGTTTGACTGACTGACTCAAGGTTACAACAGTCAGAAAGTGGCAGAAACAGGAATTTTGGCTGATTCTGAGCCCGGGTTTTTTCTACCCCATATTGTTCTTCTCTTTGAGAGGAAGGTCTGCTCTTGGGCTTAAGATGAAGATAAGTGGCTGGGTGTGGTAGCTCATGCCTGTAATTCTAGCACTTTGGGAGGCTGAAGTGGGAGGATCGCTTGAGGCTGGAAGTTCAAGACCAGCCTGGGCAACATAGCAAGACTCTGTCTCTACAAAAGATAGAAAAATTAGCCAGACATGGTCACACACTCCTGTAGTCCCAGCTACTTGGGAAGCTGAGGCAGGAGGATTGCTTGAGCCCAGGAGTTTGAGGCTGCAGTAAGTGATGATCATGCCACTGTACCCCAGCCTGGGCAACACAATGAGACCCTGTTTCAAAAAAAAAAAGAAAAAAAAAAGATTAAGATTAGTAACTGCATTATATCAAGGGGCTATGGAATCTCAAAGCTTCAAAGAGCAAAGATTTTTAACTGCAGTATATCAAGGGGCTATAGAATCTCAAAGAGCGTCAAAGGTCAGGTTTGAGTTAAACACCAGCTGGGTGTTGCCACTAAAGAGCTTTTACTTTGATTGCTTATGATGTGACCTGCCTTGCTGACTCTTTACTCATGTTGGGAGAAACCGGGGAAATGGAGGAAGAAGCAAATTTGGAATACAGTTTTAACCAGTTGGAATGAATTCATCCTTGATTCCTGAAAGCTTGTAATCTTTATAAACTCTTTTTTTAGTGCCACTATATTTGGTATGGGATATGAGGTATGGGATATAGAGCTTGTCATCTTTATTATCTTTTTTTTAGTGTTGTTTTGAGTACGAGGTATGGATGCTTCAGGGTTTTGTGAACCGAACGGTGTTAAAAATGTGCATTTCCCTCATCCTGAGGATCTTCCATTAATCCACTAGATGGAGCACCTGGTTTTGAATATGTTTCATGATTAGAAGTTGGAAGAAAAGACTTGGTCTTCACATCAGAGTCATATTGTGGACCCCCTGAACTTGGCCAGACATTTCGGTCTGTTTTTTCTTTTCCCCCTAAAACTACTTTTACTTACTCAGCACATCTGTGTGAAAGGAACATTTGAGATTTTTGGAAGGCCTGATAGAGAAGCTTCAAGGTAGAGAGAGTTCTAATCTGGAAGTCTGTGAACTAGACATCCTCGTTCAGACACTCAGTACTCTGGTACTTTGGCCATGTCATAATTGGCCATCTGTGAGCCTCAGTGTCCCCGCTTGTAACACTGTTGTACTAGGTGATATCTGAGATGTTCCCTATACACATTAGGTATACTGGGCCTTTGGCACCATGCCTTTAGGTCACCCGTGTGACTAAAGATGCACTAGCCCCCATTTTGCCTGTTTGAAATTGCTCTCACAGCCAGTGTCTACAAAGCAGAGAATCCATCACACTGCAGACTGGAGGGACCTTGATGTTTCTGTCACCCACTGGCATTTCCACTCATGTGTGAACACCTCCTGGGGCAGGAGTTTTGTTCCCTCCCAAATAGCCAGTTTTAGAACAATTTATTAGGAAATTTTTACATGTTAGTTCTGACTCTCCCTTCCAGAACAGCCCAGATCTTGTAATCTAACCTGTCTTCCATAGTCAGATTTTCTGTTTCAGAGCTAAGATGGACTTTGGTTTTTGCCTTCTCTGCTAGTGGGCCTGGATATATGAAATGATCTGTAAGGAACAGAAAATACCAAAATACTTTTTAGTTTTTAGTTCTCACTCGATGGATAGGAAGGTGGCCATGTATATTTAAATCTGTTACCTGTGTTCAGATGTGTCAAAACATCATATGTCCTAAAATTTTTAGCTTTCATAGCAAGGAATCATTTTTTGACAGTTGTTGACAAATCACATGTGTTCATAAAAGCCAATGATTAAATCTTACATTATTGGAATCTGCTATTAAATGTTTAATGAAGTGAAATTAAAACTTTCATTTTTAGGTAGCTTTGAACTGTCAGTGGGGATTTGAAAGTTCATTATTCCTGATTTCTGTTACTTTTTGATTAATTAGACATCTGCTGTATTAAAGACTTTCATGTGGGTTGAAATTCTTATTGGTTGCCAAGTACAAAAGAGTTTGTGATATTTGGAAACAGACTCTTCAGAATTCCTTTTAAGTTGTATAGTTTTGTTATTGTCAATGGAAAAGCAACAAAACACCAGCCCCACTTTAATTTTACCATATATATTAATAAATTTTTGTACTTACCCTTTCAGTTGAGGAAAAGGACCTAGCCTCAGTCTTACCTTTCTCAAATAGAAGGGTTTTAGGGGGGTGATATATTTGAATGGGTTTTGGAATCACTTTTAACAGTATATAATCTCACTGGCATTCCTTCGACTGAAGCCACTTACCATAAGAATGTACTTTGATTTCCAGGTGGTGACCCAGATTGGTGACTCTGTTGGGTTAAAGGAAGGAAATGCATTATTAGTTTTTCCCAGGAAAATATTGACTCATCAAGATGTTTCTTTGGTTATGTAATAGATTTACTTAAGTTATTATTATGAAATTAAAAAGCATGCTTTCCTAGAAACAGCCTTGAGTTTGTTCATTTGTGGAAGTTGGAGTAATCTAATTTTTCTCTCTCTCCAAAGGTGTGTCTGTAGTGTCCCAGGCAGGTAGCTGTGACATTAGCCCTTGAATTTACTGTGGTTTTCATCAGGAATAGTAGGAATAATTCCTTACCTTCCATGGAAGCGAGAGATTTATGCTCTGAGTAGAACATGAAGCAGGCATTAAAACAAAAGCTTTATATTGGCTTGCATGAACCATCTTTTTGCTATTTTAGAAGTTTTGATAGAGGGCCTGGGGTAATAAAAGTGATACCTGATCACTTGCTGAACATTTTTGTTGATGCTCTTTGGCTCTGTGGTTTTATACCTCCCCTTTCAGTTGAGGTAAGAGGACCAGATCTATTTTCAGTAACAGATATAACTAAATAAAGAACTGTAAGTTCATATTTTCCTTCAGAATCTTACCTGTATAAATACTTTATCATATTTAATTCTTCCTTGTATTATCCTCATTATTGTTAATAGGATTTAATGTGACATGCTGGAAATTTGCTGGAAAGAGCAGGGACTTTGGAGCTAGATAACTCTGGTTCATATTCCAGATACCAGTTGGGTGACTTTGGTCATGTTAGTTTATTTCTCTGGGGCCTTGTTCATGTTATGCATGAGCAAGAGTGCGTATGCAGGTGACCCCATGGCTCATGGCTTGATTAGTTCCTGGGTAACATTTGAAGTGATGTCTGTTAAATTCATAAACATTTCCTTTAGGTACAGTGTTCAAATTGAGATTACATTGTAGAAAATAATTTTATACCACCAAAAATTAATTTAAAAGCATGTTAATAATACTTGCTTTTTAAAACATCAGTAATGGAAACCAAGATATTTATTATAAAAATCTGCTGCTAATATTCCTTTTTGAGGTATTTTAAATGGATTTTTGGGGAAGAGTCTTCTTAAAATATGAATTCACTGAACTTTGGGCTAAAGATTAATTCTTTTCTTTTTAAATTCTCTATAACAAGCATGGACATTTTCCATTATCCAGAAATCAACAAATGAGTTCAAAATCTGAGTCAGTCACTTAAAAAAAAAAAGTATTTGCCTGTCTTTGAATGGTTAGGTTAGTAGAAGGAGTGGTTCCATCTTCAGAGTTTCCTTACTTTTACATTGTAATGATACCTGAGTTCAAGTTCAAGTTTGTTTTCAAGGTCAAACACAATTTTAGTGATGCACATGATTAGCTGTATTTGATGCCAGTGGTCAATCAGGCTTTGCTGTTTTATAATGAGGCATCATTAATTTGTCTTCTTTGGCAATGTCACTGTTAGGCATTCCTAAAGAAAAAAAAAGCATGTTCCTTCACAAGGGAGAATTTTCTCAACTTCAACATGTTATTTTTCTCTTTCAATGATGTTAGCTAGATCTGAATGCTGGTACTATCCTGTCTCTTCTGTTTTGAAGCAATGAAACCATCTTTCACTCAAGCTGGACATTTCTTTAATGCTTCACACCAAATCTGTTCTTAAACATTTGAGACCTATTCTTTATCCATTTGCTGAAAGGGTTTGGTTCTTAGGAATGCTGTATTCATCACATGCAGTTTATGTATATAAAGACACAAATGTTCCATTCTACTTATCAGTGCATTGTGGTTTTTTTAATCATGATTAATTTCATATGTCTATGACACTAGATTTTCTTGAAATATTTTTTCTAGTCTTTTATTTTACAACTTTCTTGAGGTATAATTTATATACCATAAAATTCACTCTAAATTTTAATTGTACAATTCATTAAGTATTAGCAAATTTGCAGATATGTGCAGCCATCACCATGATCTAATTTTAGAACATTTCTTTTGCCCTCAAAAGAAATCGCATGCCCATTAGCAGTTACTCTTAATTTCTACCCCCAGCTCTAGGCAACCACTAATCTGCAATCTGTCTCTGTAGGTTTGCCTTTTCTGAACATTTCATGTAAATGGAATCATTCAATGTGTGACCTTTGTGTTTGGCTACTTGCACTTACTTATTACTTGCTATGGTATGTATCACTACTTCATTCCTTTTTATCACCAAATAGTATGTTCTATCATGTCATCTAGATGAGTCACATTTTGTTTATCCATTCATCAGTTGATGGACATTTGCATTTTCACTTTTTGGCCATCATGAATAATGCTGCTATGAACATTCAAATACAAGTCTTTGTGTGGACATGTGTTTATATTTTTCTTGGATGGATACTTAGGAGTGGAATTGCTAGGTGATACGGTAACTCCATGTTTCACATTTTGAGGCACTGGTTCCCAAAGTGGCTTCACCAGCAGTGTATGAGGGTTCCACATACTCTACATCCTTGCCAACGCTCAGTATGCCAGTCTTTTTAAATTTTAGTCATACTAATAGGTGTGTAGTGGGATGTCATTGTAGTTTTAATTTGCATTTCCCTAATGACTGATGATGTTGAGCATCTTTTTATATGCTTATTGGCCATTCTTTTATCTTTGGTGAACCTAGTTTTTTAAAACTGTTTATAATCTAGTGTAGTGTAACAGATAGGGTTCAGGCAGGAAACAAAAGTGACTATAGTAACTTTAACAGAGAGACTTAAATATAAAGAATTGTTATTAGGTATAAAGTTATCAATAAGTAGGTGACTGAAAAGATAAAAAGCAAATACTAAGATAATAGAGGTAGCGGCTGCAGGAAGCAGCTATCAACTGTAGGACTTGGGGGGATATAGGGATGATACTATATTATTAAATCTTGGAAGTCTGGAGGAGAGGCCCACAGAGGTGAAACCCAGGCCTCTGATGTGTGGGCGTTGGACAGCTGGTGAAGGTGTTTCTGTGGGGAGGGGGCGTGTGTGTAAAGAGGCTGGATCTGTAAGTGCTGAAAAACTGCATAGGAAGGAAGGCAGGAACTGCTGCTGCCGGGGTAAAGAAGTGTTGCTGGGGTGCCAGAAGCCAGCAGGCAGCAGAGGGGAAGGAGCAAGGCTTGTAGTTTCCTTCTAGGGTCCTCTGGGGCAGAACCTAACAGGGAGCCAACTGGGGAAATAGAAATGTGGTTTTCAGAGTAAGAAAGCTGAGTTTGGAAGGGTTGGAGCTGAGAAATAATAGCTTAATAACTGCCTCCATCCACCCCTTTGAATACTCAGCATCTAGACACACCCTCCTAAATGTATTTGAACTTCCATACAACAAAAACTATGCTCTTTAAGCCTAACGGAATATAAATATCCTTGCACAAATGAAGGTATTCTCACCAGCTCCCTAAAATGTGAAAATGTGGTGTCACAAGGTCTCACTAGTCATTGTGTCCGTTTCTGGGAGAGAGTCACATTATCCATTGCCTAGCTTTGTTAATTTGTCCTTAAATTTATTCTCAGTTCTACTTGAATATTGTGTTACCCAGTTTAAATTGTAGAATTAAATTTCAACAGTGCTCTTATAAAATAATGTAGGAGGAAGGAGGAGAGGAGAAGAAATTGGTATACACACACATACTTTTATGCACTCTGCAAGCAAGAAGGAAAAATGCATAGCTGTCCACCTGGCAGTAGTTGGTATTTATATCTTTCTTCTTCCATTACTTGCTCCATGTTTCCTTTGCCCCTAGCCAGGACTTCAACTGAGTAGGTTTCTTTACCTGAAGGTCTGCTGAAGGTCTGACTTCTCAGCGGTTCTGCCTTTTTTATTTTTTTTTTGATTGTTGTGGGTTTCCATTAATTTTTACTCTTGGAGATAGAAGTACTCAGAGATGCCCCAAAGAAGGAAGCCAGAGTCCTTCCTGACCCTTTGGGAGGGTTGCTTATGCCCAGCCCCTGGTGGTTTAACTGGGCTTGATTTCTCAGTCCCAGTCCACGTGGTGTTGGTGTTGGCTGCAGTCCTACTGTTGGCCTGACCATTAGGATGGGTTTCTTTGGAAGTCTTGTTTCCTTGGTACAAGGTCAGTGGATGGCCACCACGACTGCGATCACCTATAAAACTTAACTTTTAGGGTTGTTTAGAAGATTAAATGAGACCATGTGACTAAATTCCGTGCTCAGTAGGAAGTAGTTCCCATGTAACACACTATTAAATAAAGATATATCCAGCACTGTTCTCTTATATAGTGTTTATCTTTAAATTTCACATTAAAATTTACACTTAAAGTTTAAATCTCCTACATTGTTCAAATGATCAGACTGGCCTAAATAAAGGCAATTTTTTTTTTTTTTTGCTTTGAATAAAATTTCATATCCCCTGTTAATCTCTTTCCATTCCTCCTCTGACTTCTTCTCCAAATGGTATTTTTCTTTCTTGGCTCTTGAAAGCCTTGTGGTCAAAGCAGAGATGAAAATTTTGTGGGAAATATCTGCAAAATAAATTTCTTTGAATGAATTGGGATGGATGGCTCAGACCTCACATCCAGACCTTGCCTAACATAATGAATGAACCAAAGTTATTGACCAGACAAAAGGTTTCCCTTAAGTGCTCTATAAATTTAGAGCACAGTAGCTTCATTTGGCTCTTGATGAAGAAATCATTTTACCATTTCTTCTGTACTCTCTGCTACATATAGTGCCTGGAATGCTTTTGGGAATTTGCTGTGTTAGAAGTAGTGACATGTTTTGGAAAGATAACTGTATTGAGGACACGGTACTTTCATGAGAAATTCAACTTCATAAAAAGACATCCCCCGATATGTCTTGTCTGTTTTTTTTTTAAACACTTCTATCAGGATATGTTTCACATACCATATAATTCACCCATTTAAAGTTTATAATTCAGTAGTTTTCAGTATATTCAGAGTTGTGCATTCATTACCATAGTCAATTTTAGAAGATTTTTATTACCTCCCAAAGAAACTTTGGACCCCTTAGCTATCACTCCCAAACTTCACCCAGTCCCCTAGCCCTCGGTAACTATTAATCCATAATACTTTCTTCCTCTAGATTTGCCCATTATGGACATTTCAAAGCAACAAATTCATACAGTATGTGGTCTTTTATGACTAGCTTCCTTCACTTAGCATAATGTTTTCAAGGTCACCCATGTTGTGGCATGTGTAGTACTTCAGTTTTTTTATTGCTGAGAAATATTCCATTGTATACTACATTTGGTTTATCCATTCCTCAGTTGATGGACACTGGTGGTATTTACAGTTTTTGTGTTATGAAAGATGCTGCTAAGAACATTTGTGTCGAAGTTTTTATGTGAACATGGTTTCAACTGTCTGGGGTATCTAGTTAGGAGAGGAATTACTGGATCATATGGTAACTCTATGTTTAACTGTCAAAGAACTGCCAGACTGTTTTCCAAAGCAGCTGCCCTATTTTTTAGTCCCACCAGCAGTGAGTGAAGGTTCAAGTTTCTCCACATCCTCACCAGTACTTCTTATTATCTGTCTTTTTGATCTTAGCCATCTAGTGGGTGTGAGTATGATATCTCATTGTGGTTTTGATTTACATTTCCCCAATAAATTTTCCTTTGATTTTTGGCTATCTTCTTTGGTCCTATCTGTTTTTAATTGGCAAGGACTGATGGCAGCAGTACCTGTAATCTGTCTAATTCTTATGTGGGTGATGGTTTCTCCTAAAATTATCCCATTTCTCTGACCTAGTTAAATGCACTTAAGCACCAGGGAATGTTTGATTGAAGTTATACTCTTTTACAACACAGAGTTAAGCCATAACCCAACTGGTTGTATATAAAAGAGAATCTTACGAAGGTTCAGAATTTTGTGTCTTTATAAAAGGAAATTAAAACCTTATAAGGAGTCAGATAAAGAAGTTTTATGAGCTTCTATAAGCAGGAATATATGAGACCTCTAGTTCCTTTTGACTTGACCAGAAGCCTTGACAAGGGAGTACATATTTTATTTTGTGTCTTTTTATTCAATTTTTTCAAAAACATAGGACTATTTTGAAAAATTGCATTCCCCACTATATTTTAGAGAGGTACCCACTTTACTATCATTATTTCTTATTATTTACCTTTTGATTAATCTAATGGAAAATGTGACTAAATTGCAATAGTTTTAAAAAAAGTCAAACTCAAACCTTATGCATGTTTTACGTTTTTCTTTTTGCCCTTGAGGAAAATTTATTCATGTTGAGACTACATTCCTATATTGCCATAATGACAGTAAAAGACTTAAAATGGTCATCTGCTAAAATGTAAGATACAAGTAGCTGAAGCGTGTAGGTTCTGGATTTTAGTCTCTGCTTTCACATGTCAGAACAACTTTTCAACAGCCATAACCCCATATTTGAAGAATATAAACTGTTTCAAGTGTGCATTTGTTCGTGAATTGTATGTATCTCTTCTATTAAGTCAGTATACCTTGTCTTAAAGTGGGTTTTTTCAGATGTCTGCTTGAAATAGATTTCCTTGGAAGAGGTTAGTGGAGGCAAAGAATAGGTCACTGCAACTTCTGATTTTTATGCTGTTGTGAGTTTGCACTGCTTCCTTGTTCTTCATTTATAGTGTCATTTACAGCGGGAACCTGGGTGCTTCCTGCACTCATGTGATCCTTTGTGTCATCAGCCAACCTCACTTAGCACCTCCCCTCCAGATGTGTTCACTGAGGCTCAAAGTCTTTGCCAGTAGCTGAGCTCATATCAGATATAAGCTCTCATATTTGATATAGGATCAGCATTTATGGATTTATTGGTTTCTCCAAAGAAACCATGATTTTGCTCCATGACCTCTTGTGACAATAATTAAAGTTGCCACTGCTGGCAGCTTCCTGAGCTGAGGGACCAGTCCAACCTGTGTAAACTCTGTTGGTTTGTTCACTTTATACCTCTCAACGAAAGTAGGGGAAGTTGTCTATGGATCAGAAATTTAAATCTCAGCTATCTTTTTTTCTATGATGGTACATAGTTTGAAGGGTTTTTCTAAGAAGTTCACTACAGCCAAGGTCACTTAACAATGGGGATACATTCTAAGAAAGCGTCATTAGGTGATTTCATCCTTGTGTGAATATCACAGGGTGTATTTACACCCTGTGTATTTACACAAATCTAGATGGCATAGCCTACTACTCACTTCGGCTGGATGGGATAGCTTATTGCTCTTGGGCTGCAAACCTGTGCAGCGTGTGATTGTACTGAGTACTGTAAGCAACCGTCACACAGTGCTAAGTATTTTTGTATCTAACATATCTCAACATAGGAAAGGTATAGTAAAAATACGATATTATAATCTTATGAGACCACTGTCACATATGCGATTTGTTGTTGACCAAAATGTCATTGTGTAGTACATGACTGTACCAATTGGAATGAGGAAATAGAGAAGAAACATTGTGAAGCCTGTTCTTCCGGCTTATGTGCCCTTTGTGAGGGGCCAAGGAATTTAGGGAAAGAGCAGGAAAAAAGGAGAGTTATCCCTCCCTGTTTATACCTTACCTGTTTCCAGAAGGGATAGGAAAGCAGTTCCCAGTAAGTTGGTTTTCTTTTTTTCCTAAGTTGTAGTAAGATATACATAACATAAAATGTATCATCTTAACCATTTTTAAAGGTACATTTCAGTGGTATTAAGTACATTCACATTGTTTTGCAACCATCATACCGTTCATCTCAAGAATTTTTTCCTCTTTCCAAACTGAAACTCTGTCCTCCTTAAACAACAACTCTCCATTTCTCCCTTTTCCATGCCCTGGCAACCACCATTCTGCTTTCTGTATTTGTGAATTTGACTATTCTAAGTACTTCATGTAAGTGGAATCATGCACCATGTGTCCTTTTGTGCCTGGTTTATTTTACTTAGTACAGTGCCCTCAAGTTTCATCCATGTTGTAGCATATGCCAACATTTCTTTCATTTTAAGGCTGAAAAATATTCCATTGTGTGTATATACCACATTTTGTTTATCTGTTTGTCGATGGACACTTAGGTTGCTTCCACGTTTTGGTTATTGTGAATAATACTGCTCGGAACATGGGTGTACATATATCTCTTCAAGTCTTTTCATTTCCTTTGTGCATATCCCCAAAAGTGAAATTGCTGGATTATATGGTAATTATGTTAAATTTTTTGAGGAATCACCATACTATTTTCCACACTGGCTGCCCAATTTTCCATTTCTACCAGCAAATAAGTTGGTTTTCTTAACCCGAACTTTTCTTCCTTTTGGAGACCTGTTTTATTTTAAAAGCTGTTCAACTTGGCCTCCTGCCAAAAAAGGAAGATTCTCTCATTTCTTTTGAGAGACCGTGGTCACTTCTGGAGACACACCACCCTTTGTCACATAGAGCTGGGATTGGCACCTCTCATTTCTTTTGGTTGCTCAGGGCGAGTGCGGTACCCAGCGTAGCCCACAGGGACTGTGTCTGCCTCACATGCCAACACCAACATGGAGAAACCAATGTTACTTTGTGTTCTCTGCTTTTGAGAACATTTAGAAACCACTGTTAGCAGCAGACCTGATTCCAGTATTTTATGTGGTCCTAACTTTAGGGATACATTTTTAGCAAAAATATTTTGCCTCACAGTGGTACAGACAGATAGGTGCAGACCTGAGCTCTCGCAGGGTCCACAACCCCTGTCTGCTCCGCGCCCTCTGGGCCCGCCTGTCATCTCTTCACCTAAAGAGACTGGGTACCACTGGCATTTCAAAGTATTCTAACTCTGTTGTATTTTGAGATGGGGGTAATAGATAATGGATAAATTTAGATAAGCAATAAGTCTAAATTTTGAGGTTTATGTTCCTGAAATCCACAATGGTAAGAGAGTTTACCCTTTTCTTATTTTTAAAAAGATCCTTATTTAATAACACTTTCTTGATTTCCCTTACTTTTTAAAAAACTTGTTTTAATAATCATTGCTGAAACCTCCACTCCTTTTTTTGCAGCCTACCTCTTTTTTCATGTTCCAACACCCCTGTTTCCCTCTTTAAATCATTTTTTATCAATAGAAATAGTTTGTTGTTTGTGTTTACTGGATCTGAAATTCTTGTATCTTTGAATTTTGCATAAGAGATGCTTATATTTTTGGAGGAATTATCCAGCTTCTAATCTTAATATCAGGGAAGAAAAAATGTAATTTGGGACAAAAGGGGAAGAGAGACCAACCAACATTTACTGAGTATGTGGTATATACTGGGCCTTGTGCCAGATACTCTAATTACATTTGATAATATTAATTGGATATAAAAGGAGTAGGGCATTGGGAGGCCAACTTCCATAAGTTTCTTTGCTCAGCAGAATTCACTGCATTGATAAATGAAGTGTGGACTGCCAGAGATGGAAATTAGCTCTTCAAATGGATTG
This sequence comes from Lepilemur ruficaudatus, assembly GCA_963574885.1. Taxonomy (NCBI): domain Eukaryota; kingdom Metazoa; phylum Chordata; class Mammalia; order Primates; family Lepilemuridae; genus Lepilemur; species Lepilemur ruficaudatus. The sequence goes on from CAUYRT010019787.1 coordinate 30,953, forward strand.
GCTATCATAATGACATTTACATAGAATGAGTGACATGTTAGATTGAATTCTGCCCATACTTCATTTATTTAGGTTTGGTGAAGTGTGGCTGTACCACGTATGATCAGTCATCATTATGTGAGGTCTTCATTTCAACCACTGCTTAATGAAAAGAATTCTTCTCTCTTCCTGGCCTCCTGAGATAGATCCAAGGTCTGCCTTATATCTCTTTGAAATACAATATTAATTCCAGTTTGTAGTTCCAGATTTTTTAGGTGTCACTTTAGATTCCTCCTTATTCACATTTTTCTGGGAAAGTAGTAAGTAAATCTACCAATAAAACTAATTTGATTTATAGAATACATTTAAAACAGAAACTTGGCAAGGAGAGAGCTGCAGATGGGAGCAGCAGCTCCAGATGGATAAATTTGATGAGTCTCAAAGCTTGGGACCTATTTACAATGATCTCTGGCTGCCTGGCTGAGGTTTGTTGTGACCACTAAGTGGGCCAGCAGGTCTGAACCTGAATTCATTGTCTGTGCAGGCTTTCTGGTAGTTCCTACAGCATGGAGCTGAGTTCCTGTCCCAGGTCTAAAATGCATACCCTGAAGGCAGCCCCAGGCACCTGCCATGTCATGTGGTTAGTGTTTTCCTAAGAAGTGGGGCCAAAGCAACATTCAGAAATGCTTAAATTCATCAAGAAAGGTGGCTGTTTTAAGTTACACAGTAAATCCTTTGTGGGATATAAAACAATACTTACATGTTTATAGCAATTTCTTGGCTGAGTTCTCTCCTATTATTTTTTGAACTTGACAGCGTATGAAGTGGGCAGAGTAGGTGTCATTCTTCTCCCCTCCCCCATTCTTAATAACAGCTTTCTTGAGATACGATTCACTGTTGGGGACACTCCACAGAAACAGGATGGATCCCCCCACCCAGTCAAAATTTGCTTTACATATTGAGACTAAAGTTTATTACTCATATAATGAGGCTTTCTAGGGAGAGCAGGGCAGATGCCAAGCAGTCCTAAAATGGCTTGAGAGAATAGGGAAGGGAGACTAGTTTGGGGTTTTTGTGGTGGTTGGAGGCAGGGTAGTGTGGGGTGAGAATTCTCAAAAGTGGCTTGAATTTCCTGCTGGTGCCATAAGAGGGAACCACCTAGGCTTTCCTATCAGCTTGCCCAGATGTTGGGAAGAAGGGGATGAAGGAGGGATGAGGCTTAAAAGCATAAAAAAATGGAATCAGGCTTATTATTAGATTCGCATGCTATAAATGTGTTCAATTCAGTGGTTTTTAGTATAGTCGCAGACTATACATTGTGTATAGATATCTGTATGTTAGAAACACTGTCTAATTTCTGAACATTTTCCTTACCCCAAAAATAAACTTTGTACCCATTAGCAATCACTCCATATTCCCTCCTCTCCCCAGCCCTAGGTAACTACTAATCTACTTTCTATCTCTACGGATTTGCTTATTCTGGACATTTCTTGAAAGGAATCATGCAGGCTGGGTGCAGTGGCTCACTCCTGTAATCCTAGCACTTTGGGAGGATCACTTGAGCCCAAGAGTTAAAGACCAGCCTGGGCAACATAGTGAGACTTCATCTCTCCCCCAACCAAAAAAAAAAAAAAAAGCCAGGCTAGGCGGTATGTGATAGTCCCAGCTACTTGGGAGGCCAAGACAGGAAGATTGCTTCAGTCCAGGAGTGAGCTCAAGCAGTAAGCTATGATTGTGCCACCACATGTGAGCCTGGGTTACAGAGTGAAACCCTGTCTTAAAAAAGAAATCATACAATATGGGATCTTTTGTGACTGGCTTCTTTCACTAGGCATAACGTTTTTCAGATCTACTCATGTAGTAGCACGCATAGGTTCTTTGTTCCTTTTTATGATTGAATTACATTCCATTGTGTGGATACGCCGTATGAGTTTGTCATATTAAAAGATGATTAATTTGGAATATCTGAGGGTGAGGCAGTGATGGGAGCATCAGGTGTCAGTATTAGCAAGAGAGGAAGCCATGGGCCTGGATCTCAAAAGGGAGTCAGAAGCAGACATCCAGTCTTGGGAATTGTGTAAATTAGAGGTGACATTTAAAGCTGCGAGAATAAATGTGATCTCCAAATTGGAATATATACTCTTTAGGTAGCTGCACTGGTTGCCAATAGATATCATCCATTTATTTATGTCTCTGATGAAATTCATGGCAGTTATCATTTTAGACCAATCCAAGATCATTCTGATGTAGAAAAATCAGTGAAACCAAATGTGCATTTTTAATTGCTTATTTTGTCATGCTTCTAATAACATGAAGCCCAATTTCTTGGCCATGTTGAATACTTCACTCTAAATATTTTCTGTTGCTTTTCTCTTGCCCTCTAATTTTGTTGTTGGAAATGACTAATATTTAAAATTGGTACAAGTTGCTCAAATGCTTACATGTCTTAGTCTGTTTTCTGCTGCTATAACATAATACCACAGACTGGGTAATTTATAATGAACAGAAAATTATTTGGTTCACAGTTCTGGAGGCTGGAAAGTCCAAGAATATGGTGCTGGCATCTGGTGAGGGCCTTCATGGTGCATCATCTATGGCAGAAAGCAGAAGAGCAAGAGAGGATCAGAGAGAGAGAGAGAGAAAAGGGGGCCGGATGCATTCTTTTAACAGGAACCAACTCCTGAGATAACTAACCTACTCTCGAGATAATGCCATTAATCCATGAGGCTCTGCCCTAATCACCTCTAAAGGTGCTACTTCTCGACACTATTCACTGGGGATTAAGTTTCCAACACATGAACTTGGGAGACACAATCCATAGCATCTTGTTAATGTGTCTCTAGAAAACATTGCTTTTTCCTGTGAATGATCGTTGGGAAATTGTTCCATTGTCTCCCATTGTTTTATTTTTCTATTTTGTTTTTGTAAAAAACATTTTTAGCTTCATTGAGATATGATTGACAAATAAAATTGCATAAATTTAAGGTATATAATGTGATGATTTGATATACATGATTTACATATATACTATATTATAAAGTGATTACCACAATCAAGTTACCTAACACATCTAACACCTTACATAGTTACCATTACTTTTCTTTTTTGTGGTGAGAACATTTTAGACCTTTGTTTTAAACACTAACTGAGGGTTTGAAAAGTAAACCAAATAGCATACACCAGCAGCTTCAAATTTGCTTGGTTATCATTTATAATCCTTTGTAAAGTTCAGACATAATCTTTTGTATCTCAAATAATATTCCTTGGCTTCTACACTTAGGATATCTAAAATTGGTAATAACAATTACAAATTAATTTTAAATTTCTAGGTATTATCTTTATTAATACTGAATGAACTATATTGCTTTTTAAGATGTTCCCTTTGCAGTACAGGAGTTAGGTTAATTGATGGATTTTCTGACTTCTCAAAACAGACAATTTAACCCATATGTTTAGTGTCTTAGAGTCTCCAGTTCTGTGTAGATGAGTTTCCATGTTTATCTGCCAGCATTGCGATGTCGAGTGAAGACTTATATCTTATGATGTCGGAAGTTGGATGTAATCTTGAACCCTGTAGCTCTATTTTAACAGAATCATCATTTGGAAATGGGATGCTCTAGATCCCACAGGGTTACTCCGTTTTGTGCATGTGCTGGTATCTCCACCTCTTTGATTTTGCATGGCAATGTAAAAATGCAGGAGAGAGAGTAAGCCTGGACTTTTGCTTTTCTGTGGGGCTCAGTGGCTAAACTGCCCATAGAAACATGTTTTGGGATCATGTGACTGGATGCTGTTCTCTATAGGTGTGCTTTTACTATATCACACAGGTTTCTGTTACCAGCCCCAGGTACCCAGTCATTACAATTCACTCTGACTTTGAAATCTATAGACAGAAAATGAAAACTGTTACCTTGTGAAATAAGGAATAATATCGGAGGAGATCTTAAAAGAATGAGAACTTTTTTCCTATGTGTGTGTGTGGGCAAGAGGGGTTTTCCTGTGTGTGCGTTGTGATCTTTTATACAGTTAGCCTTTCATTTTTTAGGAAGGAAAATGGCAGGAGTCAACTTGGTATCATGTCAATGACAAGCTTCCTTTTTAGCCATTCCCAAAGATTCATGTAGTATAGCATCACTGAGTTCAGTCTGCAGTGAAAAGACTTGGATCTTATGTACCAAAATAATAACCATGTTGACTGCAGGACTTCAGCATGTATTTTACCATTGTATTGTGTAGTGCTGCTTCAGAAGTATACATCTAGCCAGATTGGGTAATCTTTTATCTATGTTCCCATTTGCATCTTTGCATACCAGAGATGGGAGAATCCTTTTAGGCAATGCAAACTTGCTAGCCCTCTCTAGCAAAGAGTAGAGGTGGGCTGAAGTCAAGATCAACATGGCAATGTTGTGTTCCCTTGTGGTTTGCTGTCAGCAAGCTGTTACCCATACATGCAAAAGGTTGTTTGAAGTGGCTTGCACGTGTTTCCATAGCAGCAGTCATCTTAGTGATTCCACTCTTTTTTTTTTTTTTGGACTTTTTTTCTTTTGCTTCTCTATTCCTCGCTGATGCAGGATTAAACAAACGGCATATTTAGGTCAAGGAAAGAGATGTTTGCTAATATAGATGCTAGGCTAAGCATTCTGGGAGAGAGATTTCTTGCAGCAGATGAACATTCTTTGTGCCTCCCTGCAGCATCTGCAGCAGTGTGGCTGTCTGGCACTGTCTTTTTCATTTTAGGCAGGTTCTGAGATTCAGAACAATCCCAAGCAAATCACAGGAGCGGGTAGTTTTCCAGAAACCACATATAAATCTTCTGCTTATTTGGTATTAACAGTGAAGCAATCCACTGGAAAAATGATACTTTAAAGGTTTTGGTGCACCTAAGGTGTGTCATCTTGGGTTTGCACCACCCCTCCTGTTTTACACTCGGAGCCTGGATTTTTTTGTCAGGCAGTTAGTTGGGCAGGAACGGATTCTAGTACGACAGCTCGGAGCTTCCCTTCTGTTCCACTGCTGGTGACTGCTTGTCATGAAGATGGTACAGTGGGAGCCTGTTTCTGAGGAGCCAAGGAAGATGATGTGGAAACGGAGTATAGATTGCTAAAAATCTGAACAGCCACACCTTGGGGATGGGTTGCACTACTAGTGTGATTCTGTTTAAAGGCATCCGCACCGTCTTTGAGAGAAACTGTGCTTATATGTGCAAACAGCAAGGAGAGAATAATGCCCTTGAATATACAGCATACAATTGGACAAAAGAAGATTCAGAACTATTGATCTCCTCCTGGCTGGTAAATGCTGTCTTGCTTAACTAACAAGTAGTTTAATGGTGTTAGAATAAACTAGTCTTTATTTAAAAGCAAATATATTTATTTATTTCAATAAGCTGTATGTATAAATGGGTAATTAGTGGCCTGAAATTTAAATTATGAGGTACCTGTTTGTATGTGTGAGAATGCCATGTATTAAAGCTAAATACATACAGAGAGAGGAGTTATATATGATATTTTATTAAAGAATAGTTTTCTAAGGTAGCTTTATGAGCTTACATGTTCTTGATATAGTCCTGGCAAAGTGTGTGTTTAGGATGTTGTGTATGTGAGCCCTCTCCCAGTGATAGTGAATTATCTAGTCCCTTTATATCTTAGTCTTCTCCTTGGCTAGGATTTTCTTACTAATGACTTGTGGTCAGTCCTTGATTCAGGGGGAGAAATTTAAAGGGAGCATGAAAGAAAACTATAATGGATATGAGACAAATATTGAGAGTTTTATTTTTAAGAAAATGCAACTACTTATCATGTTTGTGGATGAAGGGTCTCAAGAGTAAAAGGAAGCTTAGTTTGACACAACACTTCTGTGTCCTGCCCCTTTACAAGGCACAAAGAAGTCACAGATGGGTGTGCCTCTTCATGGCCTTCTCAGCACCAGGCATATGAGGAAGCTACATATTGGTCTCCTCCTCCCTCGGGCTGCCTTGCCATTTTTCCTTCTGTTCTTATCACAGTTTTTGTCAAAATGAGTGGGGAAAAATACATGTGAGATTCTCCACGAGTCTTGCCAGCAGCTGCTTGGTACAGCGGGCGTGCGGAGACGCGGAGACCTTTGCTGGCTGGGAGGCTGCCATCTGAGCCTGAGGAGGGGGCGTTGGCATGCCATATGCACCTCGTGATCAGATCAGAGTGTCCCAGCCTTGCAGGAGCCCAGAGAGAGAGGATGCGTTTTGTGGAGAGGGGTATGTGATGTTAGCACTCAAAACACTCAGGAGGATGAAAGGAGAGCATCATTCAAGGCATTGGATGCATTTTGGAAGTCAGTGTTATGTGTGGTATGGAGTTTAAGTGGTGCTATATTAACTGGTAAATATTTTAAGCTCTGATGTACTTTGGAATATGCTTTTGAGAACAAATGCTATCAGAGTTTAGAAGGACCAGCTTGTTCTGGTGCTCTGTCCCATTGGCATGTCCACGACCCGACAGCATAGGACCTCCTTGGCCCAGAATGGCAATGCCCTTCTTGTGCTGCAAGCCTCTGCACCCTCAGGCCAAACTGACTTGTCTTTGGTTGACTTGACTTTAAGAGACTCTGCTTGTTTTTCTTTTTTCTTTTATGGCATGAAGGAATAGTAACCTGCCAAGGGCTTAGTCAGAGCTCTGGAGCTGGGTTTCTGGAATGCTGTTCCTATTAGCTGCTCTCTGCCCATCACCCTTGCCTACACCAATAGGTTGAACCGTGTGTATCTGTGGCGAAGGTGTTGCTGGTGGGAAAGATGCGCCCTCTCAGTCCGCCCTGGTCTTCTTGTGTCCTTGTCACCTATGGCTTCCTCTCCATGCTGCAGACAAAGGGGGCTTTGGAAAAGACAGTCAGGCTGTGTCACTCCTCTGCTCAGAACCTTCCATTGCTCAGGGTCAAATGCAGAATCCATACAGAGGCCTCCAGCTCTGTTTCCGGCACTGCCTACCTCTCCCTGCTTCTTCCTCTTCACCTGTTTGCTTCTTTCTCTCTTTTTCTCCTCATTCTTCTCTGTGCTCTGGCCACCCAAGCTGCCATGCTGTTTCCACTTCCCTGGACATCTCCCCCAGGCATTGCATGGTTCCTTGTCTGGCCTCCTCCAGGTTTCGCTCTGATCCCCCTTCTCAGCGAGGCTCCCACGACCCCCTCTTTAGCCCTACAAGCCGCGCAGCACACTCTTTCTTTAATTCCTGTGCAGTTTCTTCTTAATATGTATTTCCACCTGACGTTCTCTTAGTTCAGAATGATAGTGTAGGTATAGTGGGAGTAATTAGTAGTGTTGCTAGAAGTCCACTTGTATTACAAGAGGAATCAGTTTCACTATGGCTGGGGTTTTGTCTGTTTTATTCACTGTTCTGTCCCTAACAGCTAGAACAGTGCTTGGCTCTATAGTAAATGCTCAATTAGTGAGTGAATGCTGATGAAATGGTTTTATGGTCCTGAGCTTAAACTTGGAGAAGCCACTGAGAAGAGAGGTTATAATCACTCATTCTACAGCCGAAGTATGATTTTTTTTTTTTTTTTGGTAGTTTCCTCCAAATAATGACTGGCTCATCTTTAGTAATCTCTCCTGGCCAGTTGACCATTCAGCTCCCTGGGGTTGTACTTCCCAACCCTTTTGTCTTGGCGCTACGCCAAGAAGTTATGTGGTTCATGGCTGAATAGTCCATGGCTTTGCTGTGGTCATGATTGACAATTTATTATAGCGTCTTTGATTATTATCCAGACCAGCTCTGTTGAGGCCTCTTCTGTGGTGTAGGCATTTGGGGACTTTATTTTGAGCCACCCAAAACCTTTCTTAAGGGAGCCCTGCCCATCAGTAGTGCCTTGGTTCACCTCCATGCGAAAGTAGGCTGACCTTATCTCTGGGCAGATGTGGGTTCATATCAGGGTCCTTAGCCTTGATTGGGACAGTGTCTATCCTACCTCCAGCTCACGTGGCACCTCTAGCCTATGGTCCAACCTTAACTGTCAGCAGGTAAGAGCTGCATCTCACCTTCTCTCAGAGAGCATGACCCCCATGTCAGCCATTTGGTGTGCGCCACACCTTTGTGGAGGGGATATATTCAGGAAGGACAGCCTGAAGGGCTTGAGGCCACCTATTCTTCTGGAGACTCTAAATATCCCAAATATCCCATCAGTCAGAGACCATAGTCCTGGACTGCCTCGTTTTGGCCTCAGTGTAATTTCTGCTCCTGCACTAAGCTTTGTGTTTTTTCTCTTGCCCTTTACTGAAGCACATCATGAGAAACATTGTTATGAAAGTGATATCTACTGTAAGGACGTTGTTGAGGGCTTTGCCTACTTGCTATTGGAACAGCAGAGGCACTATGGTATAGTGGTGAAGAATGCTGACTGGAGTCAGCTTTCGAGGTTTGAAGCCTAAATGCACAACTTAATAGCTGTGTGACTTGGGGCAATTGCCTTGACCACTCTGTTCCTCAGTTTCCTTATCTTCTAGTTGTACTTACCTTGTAGGGTTATTAAATGAGTAAATATGTCTAAAGGTCATGGCACAGTGTCTTCCACGTAAGTAAGTGCTAATTGTTAGCTACTATATCATTGTCGTTTTTTCTATCTTTTAGTGTTTCCTTCCAGAGGGGCCCTGGAAGAAATTTCTTCCTTTATACTCTGAATGGTTGTCCTTTACATGAGGAACCATGTTGTTTTTGTTTTATATACATTCTGGTTCATGTAACTGATCTCAGCTAAGTCATTAGTTAACTGTTAAAAGAAAACTTAGTTCCAAACATAACCAAATTCTAACAGATGCATAGGATTTTTCAAAATGATATTTTATATCACCCTTAAACCTTCTTCTTTTCCTGTATTACCTACCATTTTATCACAGTCTGCTTTTTCTCATCTGCTTATTAAAATAACTTTTAATCTTTTTAACGTATGCATATGAATCATTTGAATCCCTTTAGTGATTTAGTGAACAAGGCAGGGTATAAATGAATAAGCTAATAGAGAACTGTATAGTGAAGAAAAAGCCTTTTACCTTCAGTAAAAATGGCTCTGAAGTAAAAAGCAGGTATCTTGAGTGCAGACTTTAGCTTCCTAAGGATGGGGCTATGCAGACTCCTACTGGAAGGTTCTTTTTATATTTAAACAGAGTGAATCAGCACCGTGGTGGGGGCGGTACACCAGGAAGTGGACTTATCTGACAAATGTGGACTGAACCAATTTCAACTTTCCAACACCTAAATTTTGACTAGTAATTCTACCACAATTAAGGGGCGAGACTGAATTGGGGTATATTTTATTACTGACTCTAGATTTTTTTCCTAAAGAATTTTCCCTTTTCTGATTAATTGAATGTGTTGGTTTGGCTCGTTCAAGAAACAAGGGTGAGAGTGCTTATTTGTGCTGGGTGTACAGAAATGATGGGCACGCTGACACATAGTATATACTGGTACCATCTAAGGACGGGAAGGACGGCTCAGTCCAGAGCCTTCCATCGGTAGGGGAAGCTTGAGCTGAGACAAAACACATTGTAAATTGCACTTTTTCGTTGTCTGGGAAAGTTTGTGACTGGCCTAGCCTTACTGGAGAAGACTTGACCTATTTTACTCACAACTAATAATATCATGTTCTACTCCCTTAACGTGACTGTGGAAGAATTGAGGAGCTGTTGGATTATTTTGTAATGTGTTCTGTTTTTGCCCACTATAACTGAAGTGGAAGAAGTTGCTCAGTTTTGACCTTGACAGCAGCTAGGACCCTGTCAACTGCGTAAGAAAGAGCAATGGGGAAGGCAAACTGCTTGAAGTCACAAGGGGAGAAAACACACTTACTTGTCTTTAATTTCTTTTGTTAAATGTTGCGATAATGCAATTATAATTTAATATTTAATCTTTTTTTCTTTGTCTCACTGCCTTAAAGCTTTGGAGTTTTTCATGGATCTATTTTTAAAAGATTTGCTGTCTTCAACATGTCTTCAGCCTTTATTATGTATAGGCTTTCATTAGACCACTTTAGTCTCCCCAAGCTTGAACAGTCCTTCCTAATTTAAAAAATCTGTTCACTATGAAAATTCTTTGACAGTCATTTCCTAAATATGTGCACTGTGCAAAGAGAACAGAGTTGAAGGCAATGTGCTCCCTGGCCCGTAAGAGCCCCCAGCCCTGCTGGTGTGTGTCTCTGAGTGTGAGTTGGGGGTGGGGGTGGGCGTGGGGGTGGTTGGGATGGGAGGGAAGGTAATTGGTATAATCAATGACAAGTGATAAGTGAAAAATGGTATGATACCTGTCAGCTTGAGGCACTTGGGGAAAGTAAAGGTTGGATCTTGATTATTTTAGGTGTTCTCTCATGCCTTTTTCTTGCTGTCATTACTATTATGTATCGGTTATATCTGCCTTGAGGTGTAAAGGAGGCAGAGCTTGGCTACCTTCTGGTATTAAGCAGCACTCCTCAGTTCTAGGTCTGGTCACAGGACCATGGCTGTAGGTAGGCTGTGTTTTCTATTTTATTTCTAATATCCTTCCTAATGATGCCCGGTGGATTTTGTTGTCTGTTTTGATCATAACAGTAAATTGGGCTGATGTTTTTAAGGGACAGTCTGCTCTGATTCCTAGATCCATTTCCTGCATTGTAACTGAGATTGCCCCACTCTGTAGTGGCTGCTTTTTGTGGATGCAGCCAATGTGAACAGGTGCAAGAAAGGACAGGACCTTTCACCAATGCTTGTTAAAATTTAGCATGTTATTTATCAGTGGATTCATTTATTTATTAAAATATAGACAAGTAATAAACATTCATTGTAGAAACTAAGCATGCTTATGTCTTATATACTGAAACAACCACTGTTTTAAGCATTTTGAGGCAAAACTTCCCACATGTGAGTGTATTGGAGATATGGTCTTAAGGAGGCAGTTATGGTTAATGACATCATGAGGATGGGGTTCTAATCTGATGGAATGTGGCCTTATAAAAAGAGGAAGAGATCTACCCGCCTTCCCCAGCGAGGGCCCCAGAGGGTCTTTACCAGAACCTGACCATGCTGGCATCCTGATCTCATCTCAGATTTCTAGTCTCAGTACTATGAGAAAATGCATTTCTGTTGTTTAAGCCACCTAGTGCATGGTATTTTGTTATAGCAGGGAGAACTGACTACTACACAAGTCCAGTATAACAAAAATGTTATTATGTTATTGATATATAGTCTTGTATCTTGCTTTAAATAGATTTTACAATATATCACAAACATCTTTCCATGTCAGTAAGTGTACATTTATGTCTTATTCTTAATGGTGTCATTTCATTTTATGGACATAACATTTTATTTAACCTATACCCACTATTCCATTTTTCTTTTTGATTAATAAATGCTGTGATAAACATCTTTGCTTATACTTGTATACTTTAAACACTTGTCAGATTGTTTTCTTAGCATATTTCTAGAGCTGGAATAGTGGGTCAATATATATTTACTTCTTTATGAAGGATTTTGGTATATAGTGCCAGCTTGCCCTCCAGAAAGATTATTTTGAAATTTTTAAAAATAAAGGCAAGGAGTTTTGTGTCCTTTCCTTGTGACTTCAAGCAGTTTGCTTTCATTTTGGCTATTTATTAAACTGTTGATGGGCTTATCTGTTGAACAGAATACGGTGATTTAGATTGCTGTATATTTAGGCAAGTGACATACTGGGGATCAAATTAGCACTAATTTTGCCTCTACTCCTGGAAGCGTGACTACTAGCATTCCTAAACATCCCAGGAGAATTCTGAAATGTTCTATTATGGGAGCTTGAATGTGTTGTTCTGGGAGGTCTTCACCCATTTAGAGTTGATGTAACTATTTCACGGACATTCAAAAGGAAAGAGCAGCTGAAATACTGAGTAGAAGCAGATAAGTAAAGCTGATGCTACTTCACTCAAGTCTTACTTTTTAGATAGTCAAAGTGGTTGACGTGTGTTTATTATACATTATCTATGTATTTCTCCCATGGCCTTAGTGAGAAGCAACAACTTTTTTGCTTTTTAGAAGTAAATTTGTTATCTTTCATATTTAGAATACATAAATTATTATAGAAAATGTAGAGACTACAGAGAAGAATAAGGAGGAAAATAAAAATCGTCCATAACCTCACAGCCCAAAAATCATTACTGCTTAATATGGTATATGTTTTGTAATGTTTTGCTGTTTATGCAAGTATTAGAAGTGGGATAATATTCCATAGTTTCTGATGCACTTTTCACTTACTGTTTTATTATGAGCATTTTCTTTTTTAAAAAAATTTATTATTATTATTATTTTTAGAGAGAGGGTCTCACTGTGTTGCCCAGGCTAACTTCAAACTTCTTGGGCTCAGCTGGTGCTCCCATCTCAGCCTCCCAAGTACCTGGGACTATAGGGCATGTACCACTGTGCCGAGCTATTACAAGCATTTTCTAATGCCTATAATGTTATACTAAAACATGAGCTAATACATGTACAATATTCCATTGTAATGTATGTACTAGAATTTATTTAAATATTTCTCTGTTGTTAGGTTTTTATAAATTAAGATTATAAGCTGGGCACAGTGGCATGGGCCTGTAGTCCCAGCTACTTTGGAGGCTGAGATGAAAGGATTGCTTGAGGCCAGGAGTTTGAGCCCATCTTGGACAACATAGCAAGACCCATCTCTAACCAAAAAAAAAAAAAAAAAAAAAAGATTATAGAGAACATCTTTACCCAAAAATCTTTGTATGGATCTATAATTATTTTTGTAGGCTAGATTTGTAAATGTGAACTTGTTAGGGCAAGAATGAATTTTTTACAGGCCCTGTAAGGCATATTGTTTTATTGCTTGATGATCGATTCAAGTTACATTTGCAGCAGCAGAGACCATTAGAGCTTGTTTCTGTACTGTCATTGCTAGCATCATTTTTGCCAGTTTGAGAGACAAAAGATATACGATTCAAAAACTTTAAATCCTTTAGTACATTCATTTATAATATTTCTCTGTTTTATCATTTGCCTTTTAATTTTGTTTAATTTCCTTATGCACTTATTTTACTAACAGAAGTTTAAATGTACATGATACACATAACCATCTTTTCCTCTGAGATTTCTTCCATTACTTTTTTGTTTAGCAGTTCTTGCCTGAGACCAGATATTTACCAGTATTTTCTTTTCTAATTTTGTTTGTTTATTTATTTGCTATTTGTCTTTTTTGTCCAGGGGTCAGCAAACTATGACCTATGGGGCAAATCTGACATGCTACCTGTTTTTGTAAATAAAGTTTTGTTAGCACATAGTCACACTTATTTATTTATACATTGTTTATGCCTGCTTTACCAGGGGCAGAGAAGAGTTATTAGGACAGAGATCAATAATATTTATTAGCTGACTTAAAATATTTATTAGCTGGCCCTTTGCAGAAAGTTTGCTGAGACCTCCTTTAGCAGATTTAGAATTTATTTGGGTATATAGTTTAGTTGAGGTCCTGATTTGATTCCCTAATCACTCCCAATACTCATTTTTCCCCAGTCCCATTTGTTGAATAATTCATTCCTTATTCATTGGATTGTGATACTGCCCTCATTATATTTTATGTTCTTTTATATACTTTGCATTAGCACTACTCTTTGTGCACTATAGAAGCAAAGTTCTTATCCAACTGTCAGTTTAATTGCAATTCAGGAAAAATGGAAACAAGAAATTTAGAGAGAGAGATTCCTATATTTTAAAGATAGGAAAAAATAGGCTATACTGAATAAGTTGCTTGATTAAGTGTTTTGATAAAGCATATATTGGTTAACATTCAGGAGTTAAGGGTTAAGGTTTGAGTATACAGTGGAGTATATTTGTAAATTTGTTTCCTCAGAAAATAGCCTGTTCATAAAATATATCAAGTTTGTCTTTATATGGGCACTCAGGTGCATTTTTATGAAAGAAAAATTCCAATACGGCAGCTGTATCCTTAAGTAACCTTGAGATGAATCTACATTTTTTTGTATATCCGGTCTTTGCTAAAAAAGGAGTCCCAACAAATTATAAGCAGAGGTGCTAGCAGAGTTTCCAAACAAAGTCTATTCATGTCTGTAAGAAATATATCTGTATCTTTACAGATATTACAGTATATTCTAGTTTTTCTTTTATATAAATTCTAAAGATAATTTCCCTTCTTACCTAGACTTTGTACATTTATGTGAAGGCTTAGATATGAGTATGTGCGTGTGTTTGAAAGTACATGTGCCTATGTTTGTATGTGTGTGTAGTTTTTGTTGTCACCTCAGTAGTGGAATATTGAGTAAAGGGGTACTTTAGTATTTTTAAAATGTCAATGAGCAATGAAAGACCTTATCCTAGGATGTGTTTCTATCAGCATTTGTTTCCCTGTCAAGGAAAAACATATCCTAGAAAACTCAAGTAGATATGACTGGTAAACTGCAGCAGAGGGATGGCTTGGGCTAGTTGTGGTGATAGATTTTCTCGTTTCTTCTTGAGTGGTTCTGCCTTTGTAGGGTCTCTATGGGGAAAGACTGTTCATAGGATTCTCAGATGCAAGCCTGGTGGCAGCCCTGTGTACTAAATTGCTTTACTCTTATGAATGTTTGGTATTCCCTGTATGGTTTCTAGGCTTGTGAAATAGGTAACATCATCATCAAAGCATCAGTCTTGGAAGTTATTCTTATTTCTCTATGCTGTCTTTATTGTAGAAGAACAAATGGAAGAGAACCCCTAAGCCTTTTCCCTGTCGCCCCCACCTCCCATCTCTTCTTCAGTTCTCCAGTATTGGTTGGGTGCCTGCTAATCACAGGGTGATGTAATGTGAATGAGCCACAATCTCCACTCTCAGAGGGCCTGTAGAGCTGGCAGGTGGGATGTGGGCTGTGATGGGGCTAAGCATAGGTGCCATGAGAACCCACAAGGGATTCCTGTAGGAGAATTTGAGCAGGTAGGAGAAGGACATTTCTGCAGAGGGAGCAAAGTCCCAGGAAGGGGGAGCTAAGGCCTCCTTAGAGCTGCTAGTAATTCCACAGTGCTGGCACAGGCTTTCCTGCCCGGAGGACAAGGTGGGGTACAGGCGTGACCAGTGGGGCTGGAGAGGTAAGCAGGGACCAGCTCATGGTGGGTCTTGTTGGAACTTTATTCTAGTGTCAGGGGAGCCTTTTATTGCAGGTTTTAAACAGGGAAAAACATGATTAGATTTATTTTATTTTGAGACAAGTTCTCGCTGTATCACCCAGGCTGGAATGCAGTGACACTATCACAGCTCACTGCAACCTCAAATTCCTGGGCTCAAGAGATTCTCCCGCCTCAGCCTCCTGAGTAACTAGGTCTAAAGGCATGTGCCATGACACTTGGCTAACTTTTCTATTTTTTTGTAGAAATGGGTTCTCGCTATTGTCCAGGCTGCTCTCGAACTCTCAGCCTCAAGTGATCCTCCTGCGTTGGCCTCCCAAAGTGCTGGGATTACAGGTGTGAGCCACAGTGCCCAGCCTGACTCATGTTTTAAAAAGATCACTCATACTGCAGAGTGGATAATGGCTTAGAGAAAGGGGAAGTCTGAAGTTAGGAACACTAGTGAGGAGGTCATTGCAGCAGGGTGACAGGTGATGGTGGCCTGAATTAAGGTGGTAGTGGAGATGGAGAGAAGCACTTGGGTTTAAGAGAGGTTTGGCAGTTAAATGAGAGGAAGGAGTTAAGAGTGTTCCTATTTCTGCTTTGGGCACCTCCAGGGTGCCACATGCTGAGTTGGGGAAGTTGGGGGGAGTTGGGATGGAGAGGAGGAGTCTAGTTCCAGATGTCCTGAGTTTGAGCATATAAAGCATCCATCTGCAAACCAGTGGGATGTAACTATTAGGACTAGAGCTAGAGTTGTGGCTCCCAGCATAGCTAGATGTCTAGTAAGGAGGGTGTTCAGGAGCCAAAGAGCCGCAGGCCCTGGGAATGGCCTAGGAAAAGGAGCTGGAAAAGGCGTGTGGGGCCGTGTGGTCAGCGAGGTGGAGGATAGCCTGCTTTGCATTTGCAAACAGGATTATAGCTAAGGAAACGCTTAGAGCTTGAAGAACTTTGAGCATGTATGTGTTAAGCCTCTTGCCTCTATTTCACCGACACCATCATCTTTATTATTCATAGAAACATTTAACAAAATATATCATGTGCACAGTATCCTTCTAGGCACCACAGAATATCAAGGTATCCTGCCTGCCCTCAGAAGGGGCTTTTGTATTAATAGTAGACTGGGGAAGAATTGATCATTGAAGAAAGCCACTCTCTGCCTCTTCCTCCTCCCCCCATCAGAATTGCTACCTTTTATTGAGTGTGAACTAGTGATCATGTAGTGCTCTAAGCTGTTTATGTCTCATTTAATCCTTATAACAACTCCTTGAGGTGGATACTATGGTTACTTTTATTTTATAGATGAGGAGACCAAGGAAAAAAGAAAGGGTAAATGCTGTTTAAAGTCCCACAGCTAGCGAGTAGCACACCAGGATCCTAACCCATCATTTCATCCAGTCTGTGCTCCCAGCCTCTGTGCTGGAGGCCTGTTGGGAGCCTGTGGAGTGGAAGAGTACTCAGAAATGAGTGAAGCCACAACCGAAGAGTGAGGACAAGACAAGACAAAGGTGAATATGGAGCCTGGTCTAGCCTGGGAAGCACAAGTAAACATTTGTAGGAAGAAACTGCTGAATTCCATGAGCTATCAAAGGGTCGTGTGAACCAGCTGACCAGGAATGCCAAGAAGCGTAGAAGAGATGGTGCCACTTGAGTCGGGTTTTGAAGGATAAACACAGACACCTGGAGTTACGGTGTGGGTGTGGAGGACCTTCGCCTGAAGGGAGCAGCATATTCTGTGATGTTCCGGGAAGGCTGAGATGCTGGGAGCTTGGTGTTGGGATGTGCTGGCAGTTTGTGCAGAGCTGCCGCGTGGGTGGAAGGGTCTGTGCAGGGCCACTTGGGGTTGAGACCATCGTCTCCTCTTACATCAGAGTGGGGTCAGAATCATAAAGGGAGAGCCTGGTGACAGGGAAATGGGGATGAAAGCACTGAGCCGCCCACAGCCCTGACTGAGGGGTTTGAGGAGAAAGGGCCCATCTGGAGGGAGTGTTTATGGGGCTACATTTACTCGACTGTGGCACGCTGGAAGCGGACGAGGGAGCAAGGGGTGACAGTACCCTGTCTTCTGACTCAAGAGCTGGCGTTGCCCTGCATCAGATGCAGGTGCAGAAGAAGGGCAGTGTGAGTGCAAGTGGGAGAGAAGAGCATGCTCAGAAGCTCACTGAGGAACCTTCAGGTCAGGGACAGCTCCAGCATTTGTAGGGCCCTGATGTTTTTATGAGTTTGAGTTGCTCTTTAAGAAAACAAATAGAAAATTATAAATACCAAGTGAGGTACTGAACCTGGGGAGGATTCCCTGCAAGGGGGATCCTGAAGCTTAAGCTTCATGGGAGATGTCTGAGGTTCCCTGGGGTCTCTGCCTCTTGCATGTCTCCATGTTGTGTCTTCCTTGGTGTCAGGAAGGCCCCAGGTCCTTCTCAGCCACAGCTGGTCATTGTCTTGTTTAGACTGCGAGAGCTAATTAAGTTGATCCAAGGTTGGTGGGATGTCTAAGGAAGCCCAAGCACCCACGGACTTCTGATTTTTCTGCAGAAAATGTACCCTGCTACCTCTTCCTAACACACAGGGAAACTGAAAGAAAAAGCCACAGAGGGCTTGGATGGGATGAGGACTCCAGTCTGTTTTCACTACCCTTGTTAGAAAGAGGATGAAAAATGCACTCTCTCCATTTAGATGATCAACAGAAATTGGTGGCCTTGTATGTAGTGAGTGTAACACTTCTGCCCTTTCCTGTTACTAAAGAGTTCTGGGGAACTATTTCACCTTAAGCCTCTCACTTAGAACAAAACCTTTTAAGCCAAATTAAGGTGGTTTCCAAATAGATATTAAAAATGGTTTCAAACTAGTGAGTAAATGTAAGGCAGTACGTTTACATAATTATCCCAGTCATACTTACAAAATGAGTTCTGTAGCAGTAGGATAGGAGTGGGGAAGAGAATCCTAGAATCATTGGTTAGTCTGTGTCCTTGATAACTCAGGCTGAAAAGCCTTTCCTTGCAGGGAGGTAATTGCTGACACTGCCAGAGATAAAGTTGTATTTGGGGAAATGCCCCTTTTGCCTGTTCTTTTGTTGTCTCTCCTCCTGCTGCACCTTGGCCCACTCCAGTTCCTCATCCTCTGGGCAGCCTCCCACCCACCCCAGGTGCTTCGGAGCTCTACCCCTCACCCCTGCCCCTCAACCTCTGCTTTCACTGTCAGAAGTTCACAGTTTTCTATGTGTGAATGATCTCAGCTAGATGTTAGGTTATCTGATTTAAAAAAATTCACACTGTGGTATAAATAGCTAATTTACTTCTATCTGCCAGAGTGTATTTGCATTTTAGAGGGGAATTGTTAATTGAGGGAGGCACTGAAGGTGATTATGGAAGGTTTTGGAGCATTTTATCATTCATTTCCAACCTGCAGAATGAATGGAGTCTGTATACCAGGGAATCTTTGTGTGTGAGTTTGGGTTTTTGTCTTGAGTACAGGAGGAGAATGCTTTTACCTCATTTGTCTTCTTTCTTTTCCAATTAAGTGACAGTTTTCTGTGTTTGGTTTCCTGGAGCAAATTTCAAATGTTCAATTGGGGAGGGCATGAGCTTTTTAGTGGGTGGCTTTCCCTGTTGTGTCTTGCCACCTGCAAGCCACTCCTCTACTAAGCTCCTCTGCCAAGTTCCCAGTAAGAACTTTGGGGATCTGGCACCTTGCTTTGGAAAGATTGGCTGCTATTCTTGTGAAATGAAAATATCAGCAGATTGCATTGCTGGGCCTAAAATCCTAGGGCCTTGTAAAGAGAGGGCACCGTGATGTTGCTTTCTCATTCAAATCCATGACCTGCTGGTGTTCTGGATTCTGTGTTGAGAACTGCTGCATCTTTAGAAGGACTTAACAGGCAGGAGGAAATCTGGAGAAAGGCTGTGGAAAGGATCACTGCATATTTATAGCTAAAGTTGGTGGGTAGGAGCCCCTTTTGCATATGTTCTCTCCCAGAGCCCTAAGTAAGACCAGATCATCTGCTTTTACAAAGCTGATTTGGGGGGGTCAGGTGGGATAGAGTACCGAAGGCAGGCAGAGCCCTGAGCATTTTAGCCACTCTTCATAGGAGGACATCATTGTCTTATTTTTGGTTTCTCTTTTCCCCTAACTGGAGTGAGATTTCACCAGTATTTCTTCGCCAAATAACAAGCAAGGGTGCTGCTATGGTGCCTGGGAACTTTGGTGCAAGAGATTTGATACTAAATTTCCATTTTCACTTTTCACCCTTAGTATTGAATCACCTTTTAGACTGGACTGTTGTGTTAACAGAAGGATGCAGGCTTCTGTCCAAACCATACCCTCTTGTGACCAGTGTTGTAAAACAAGTGGAAAAACTGATAGTTTGTGCAGATGTGTGTTTATCTGAAAAATGCTGGACATGGTCCAAAGGCAAAGTAATGGTCTTATTTTTAAAAACAACCTCTGTCTGCATCAGAAATGTAAAACCTTTTCCATTTTTATAATTTCTAATCACTCTCTTTCTGTTAAAAAATTTTTTTTTTTTAAAAGAAACATTGAGGATAAATTTTAGGACTGTTTTTGTTGTCTGTCCTACAGCCTAAGACACTTAGGGCTTGGATCCAAGCAGGCCATTAGAGAATTCAGGAGAAAGCCAAATGATTTGGAAACAAGAGAATTCATCATTTAAGAATTCCTTCTATTAGGAAATGAATTTTTAAAAAAACCAACTTAAAACTATTTTTGCTTTTCTTATTAAAAAGTTTTTTTGGTGTCCTCTCCTTGATCACCTTCCAGCATGAGCGCACATGTATGTGTGTGTGTGTTGTGTTCATGTTCATAAGCTGCTCCTGTGACCCACGTTCTGGGCCACACAGCATGTGAATAAGAAAATTAATTAGTTGGAAAGACTGTTCAAGGAACTTAGGGAATTGCCACACTGTGTTTTTAGTTCCAAAATCTACAAGGTCTGAGCTTCCTATGCCAGTGACTCTTTGAAGTTTGGGGTAGGTTTTTTATCACAAAAGTCAAAAAGAGAGTCGATACATTCCTTTGACTTTCCATCCACCCTGTTATCTGTGGTTAGATGATTTACATAGCAAAACTGTGATTCTTACTTCCCTCTTCTCTCACCCCAGGGACATTGTGGCTGTCTTCCTCCACCACCCACTCACTGTGTGTTTGGGATTGCGGACTAAATTCAATAATAGCCAAATGTGAAACATCATTTGGAAGATGAATCTTGTTCCTCTGGTCCACGCACAAATCTAGGTGGTTGGATCGTCCACCTTGATGAGCAGTCTGTACCGTTGCCTCTCTCCATTGCCATCTTGGAGGTAATGGAGGGTGAGCTGACTAGTCTGGATGAATTTGTGTGCCTAGAGCTTAGCAGCCACGTGACTTCCCTTTTGAGAGTGTTTTTCTTCCGTGTTGGGAAGGGCTGCGGGTTGGAAGACCTTGGGTGGGTGGGGTAGGGAGGTGCTGACCAGGGCCATGCTTTCTGTTGCCACAAGGCTTCCTCCTTTATAGATTTTACCAAATCGCTTGGGTTGGAAACTCTTAAGAGTTTTGGCAGCGTGGCTTGGGACACTGCCTGCATGATTCAGATGGAAACTGAGGCCAGGAGTATTGTAAGTGTGTTTGAAGCAGTCAAGTGTGCATCACATAATTGGTGCCAGATATTTTCCATTTGTCTGTCTGCCTACACACTTGATCAGCCTTAATTGATACCTAGAGGGTGAGCACAGTTTGCACCTCCAGAGTAGGGTGGTTCCTACCTTCAGGGGCTTCCATGTCATTTAGTGAGATAAGACACGTGTGTGGGGATGTGCGGGTACCCAGGCCTTGTCACCCTGTCTGACTACTCTGATGGCAGGTGACTGCCAGCTGCTGTCACCCTTGCTCCAGGCCCCACATCAGCTATGATCATCACTCACTCACAGGGGCCCACAAGGTGCAGAGGGAGAGCTGGGGAGAATGTCAGGTGGCACACGCACTATTGTGTTACTTTTGCCACCATCCTGGAGATGTTTCTGGGGTTGGCAGCACATCTTGGAAAAGCAGAATGGCCTCTGCCTCAGTCTGAGAAAATCCTCAGGGCTTTTACAAAGAGGATTGTGCGGACTTAGCAGGGATTTGTTGTGTTGGTAAAGGGTGGGGCTGGGCCAGTGCCACACTTAGGCAGAGCAAACCCCTCCCTAACCATGAGGTTGGAAAGCCACGTGTTTCTGAACTGTGCTCCCATGATCCCCACTTGGAAGTGTTTTCTATTATATAACAAAGATGCACAAAATCAGACGATGAGTGGAGTATTCCTGACCACACAGGACTTGAGTGTCTCATCCTGATGAGCTGCGAATCAGTAATGCACAGAGACAGGAAAAGAATTCTCATGAAGAAACAGTTGTGTGATGGAGTGAGGAGGGAGGTGTCTGGAAACCGTCAAAAGATGTCAGAAGAGTGGGTGGTTTTGAAGACAAACCTCATTTCACGTTGTTACTGATGTACTTTTGTTTCAGCTGTGGCAAATAGGAGTCTAGTGGTCACCAGACATGTTATCTCAGCCCTTGACAGAGGTCTTCTTTACAGACTTTTAGGCAAAGCGACTCAGAGCTGAGGGGTTTAGCAGGACTGGGAAGGTCAAATAAAAGGCTGTATTTAGAAATTTGAGCCAAATCGGTGAGTTCTTTTTTACCCTAAGATTTCATATTGTTTGCATATCTGGGCATTGGGGTGGAGACCATGTCTGAATAACAAGTGGAAAGTGAGAGATTATCTACAGAGGGCTTCAGCTCAGCAATCTCACTGTTTCCTGAGGTTCCTGAGAGGTGTGGACCCATGGGCAGAAGGGGCAGGTGCCCCCTTGAAGCGGTGTGTTCTAGAATAAGTGCTCTGTGTGTGTCAGCTGCACACACTGAGCACATGTTCAATGAGGCCTCTTTTCCCATTCAGAGTTTATGGGAGGAGAATACATGTCTTCTCTTGTTTTCTTTCTGTTGAGCCAGCTGAGAAATGAGTACAGATTGGGCTTAGTATGCAAGCAGTTTCCTTAGATTTCAGAAGACACACATTTTTTGTGGAAAGCTATACTGTTTGCTTTACCATTGGCAGAGGAACTTAATTCCAAGTCATTATTATAAAAAAATTGAAGGTAAAGGATTGTCCCCTCCAGGCCAGAAATTCTTTGATTTTTAAAATCAATTATTGGAATAGATGGATAATGCAAGGACTTGTAAGGCATAGTCCATTTGGAGTATGAAATATAAATATGTGAACAGTTAGATAGCTATGTAATATTCATATTGATGTTAGCTCAAGATGGCTTTAGAAGATAGAATGTAAGCCAGCTATTGATAAAGTGCTAACTCAGGATCTGGGAAAAGATGTGTGACCACTGTCATAGTTGTGTTGGGCTTTGCACCATAGACACAGTATGAGTGAGAAAAAAGGTTTGTGGTGGTTGCTAGTAGCACCACTTCTGTTACCGAGGGCTGTGTCCTTGGCCAGCATCCTCCTCTTACAGAATGTCTTTCACTTTCATTGTTTTAACCTGTAGGTGGTTTTCTATATTTGCATCTGAAGCCCTGTACCTCATCCCAGTGCACTTATGACCGTATGTCATTTTCTACTTAAAGCCCCTTAACAGCTTTCCGTTTACCTCAGGTTGAAATATGCAATCCTTAATATGCCTATCTTGGCCCACAAGGCCAAGTATGCTCTGCACTGTGCTTATCCCACCAAGCTCATTGTGTGCTGTTCTCCCCTGGACCACTGTAGTGAAACCTTGAGGGCCACCTTTTGACTCCCCAAAGAGAGCAAGCTCTTTTGTGCCTCAGGGCCTTTGCACATGCTGTCCCCCAACCCTCAACTTGCACTAGCTCAGCCCTTCTTTATTTAGTTTTTCCTTCTAGACACACTTAAAAGTATCTTCCTGAAAGAAGGCTAATTTAACTGAGACTAGTTAAGCATTTCCTACTTTTCTTTCACAGCACTTATCACAATTGTAAATAAACTAGTAATTGTGTTGCTAATTGCTTGCTGTATGATTCCATGTGACCTCTGGTTGTACTTGTACCCTGGTTAGTCAACATGTCCCCCCATATGCCTTCTAGCCCACCTACTGGCGTATATTATGACACACTGTCATGTTATTACTCCAGACAGAGCCCTAGCATTAGCTGTACATGAGTGAAATAAGTTAATAGAATGTCCACAAACAAAGGCCTTCCTGGGGAAAGGTGTTATGTTTCTGTCATGGTGTGATGGTTTACCACCAACATGTGGTCCATCTGGAAGATACACTTCCAACACTTCCAGCAGCACAGTTCACATCCTTGTGATTTTTTTTTTCTATATGTACATTTCTTTAGACCACCTGGGTCATTTATACAATCTCCTGTTTGTAAAATGGTTTTACTTTTCTGCCTACTTGAAATTGTTAACAAGTGAATGAGGTACCAACCCAAACCCAGCTTTACAAAGAGCTCTGCCTTTGATCACCCATTTTCTCCCTTGAGCAGTGGACTGCCTCCCTCCTAGGTTCCTGAGTGCTGGTCCTCAGACCATGGCAAAGCTTTTTATGGCCTGTGCAGAAACGAGAAAAATAAGAAAAAGGTAATGAATTCTTAAAAATTTCATTTAAAATCTTAAAAAGAATTCTAAGATTGCTATTCCTAGTTTTAAGTGGGGGTGTGTCTGTATGTTTATGTGTGGTGTGTGTGTTTTCAAAGCCTTTCTTTATGAAACAGTGGCAATGGTTAGTGTTATTTGGTTTTGTTGGATTGGGTTTTGTATTTTAGTGTTATTACGTGGCCAAATAAATGTTAAAACCTATGACAAGGCCCTGATAAAATTAAATTTATAAAATATGTGAAACTTCTTTGAAAAAATTGTATGTGAATGCAGGGTATCAAAAGGTACCTCATAGTGCATGCAGCTTGATGATGTCAAAGTATATTGTTGAAAGTAATATCTTATTTTTTTTTCTCTTTAAGGTAAAATTCATTTACTCCCTTGAATGTTTGACATAAGCAAATTTCATGTATTAGACATATAATTCTACAGTGAAAGAAAACATTTAATAAATTCTTATTTTAATCACTTTTTCTATTTAGCTCAGATAGAACTCTTCCTCTTAGCATTTTTAGAGACAAAAACACTTAGTGAAATCTGTTCCCCAGCCTTCACTTGGACACAGCACCAACAGCAGGCCGGTGTCAGCACCTTGTGCTTAGCTGTCCCTTTTCACTGTCTGGTTGCTGTGTTGCCTGTGTGCACACACACTTGTGGCAGGGGCAGAAATCTGGTATAGTCATAAATTAGTCAGTGGTTTTGTATAATATTATTCACAGTGATCTTAGAGGTTATCTATCCCACTGCCAGATACTCAGAGGGCACTAACATCTGGCTTTTAATCCAGTGTGGGGAGTTGGAAAATGTTTTTTGTTTTTGTGTTATGATTTTGGTCTGTCCTGAATAGTGGGAAGGAGGGCACTTAGGATTGAGCTACTGTAAAGTGTTCCTGGTGAAGACTTGCCGCTCCCCGTAGTCACTGCCTTCCTCTACTGACCGCAAGCCCATCTGTCTTCCTTTCTTCATCATGGTATGTCAGTTCTGGCTGCTTCTCTTCAAGACAATCTCTCTCATCAGCTTGACAAGTACCTGGTTAAAATAATAGACATTCTCTGAATGTAAATTATATACCTCTTGTGAGGAACAATTTTTAAAATTTCCACATCTAATCTCCCAAAGACTTCTGAGAAGTAGATTTGAAGGCAAGTATTACTCTGCTTAGAACACAAACACAGCATTTAAATTGTTTCTCAGGTCACATAATGAGATAATAATAAATGAGCAGTGGATCCAAGAATTACGATTTTGGAGTGTCATACTGGGTCTATAATGATCAAGTTGCCGTACCGTACCCCTGTCATCTTCCCAGGAATTTTGCAGGTAATTGAAGTATTAAGAAATACTCATGTTTACTTTAGAGTAATTATTTTTATTACTGCATATACTGTGGAAAGGAGGCTCTGCTTTAATGTTCTCATTGGAGAGGCAGAATCCAGACTCCTGACTGCACAGTACAATTCTTTTTTTTCTGATTCCATCCACCTTTCTGGCCTTCTCTCTCTCCTCCTTTCCCATACCTGTGGTGCCACTTCTTTGCAAAGTCTTGCTGTTTCCATGCTCTTCCAACCCTTCAACCCTTCTGGGTATGTGGTTCTTTTTCTCTTGAATATCTTTTATTCTTTTCACTGCTTAAGACTTTGTGTTTCAGGTGTGCTCCCTGGACCAGCAGCCTCCGCACACCTGGGAGCTTGTCAGAGCTTCAGGGTCTCAGCGGCATCCCAGACCTGATGGTCAGACCTGCCTACCTAAGGGGGCTGGGGAGGGCAGGCTGATGGCAGCTCAGAGGAGGCGCGGGGAGACCTGGGTGCCCTTAGCAGGGCCAGCACTCCCACACAGACCTCCTTAGCTGGATCATGCTAGAAAAGACTAGAAGAGGGCCCTGCAGTTTGTGTTTTAACAAGCTGTCAGCA
Source organism: Lepilemur ruficaudatus (assembly GCA_963574885.1). NCBI lineage: Eukaryota > Metazoa > Chordata > Mammalia > Primates > Lepilemuridae > Lepilemur > Lepilemur ruficaudatus. The sequence goes on from CAUYRT010019787.1 coordinate 56,516, forward strand.
ATCCTGACACAGTGGAGTTTGGGAACCACCATTCTTAGACACCATTCAAATAACATCTCATTCCTGGAGCTTCTCCTGACAATCCTAGAACAGCTAAGTAGTCAGTCACCCTTTCTGTTGTGGCATTTTTTCATAGTGTATTAACTAGGCAAGGTATTAATAGGCTAACTGCTATAATCAAATGGCAGTGGCTTTACACTGTAAATGGTTTATATCTCATGTGTGACATGATCCCACTGGGTGTCTGTTAGATGATCATCATGTGATTGTTCAGGAACTTGGTTTCCTTACATCCTGTGGCTCTTCTGTTGGTAGGGCCTCCGCAGAGCTGCCCCTGGATTCCCTGCATTCAGCTGACCCACAGGTAGGGGAGACAGAGAGAGGGAGAGAGAGAGAGAGAGAGAGGAAAAAGAGTGAGAGAGAGAGAGAGAGCATGAGAATGGACCATTGAACAGCATGTTCTATGACTGCGCCTAGACTTTGCTACCTTATTTATTTATTTTTTTTTACATTCCTTTGACCAGAACCTAATGACATAGTTTCAGCCTAACTGCCAAGGGAGTTGGAAAATCTGTGTGCTTAGGAAGAAGAGACAGGATTGGGAATTATCTAGAGCATCATTGTCCAATAAAAATATAATATTTTTATATGTGTAATTTTATATTTATATGTAATTGTACACTTATATATGTAATTTTACATTTTCTGATAGCAGCTTTAAAAAACAGAAATAGATGAAATTGGTTTTAATATCTTTTGATTAACTCAGCATATTTAAAATGTTATTCAACATGTAATCAATAAAAAGCAATAATATTTTATATTCTTTTTGTTATACAGAGTCTTTGAAACCTAGTGTGTATAGCACATCTAGGTCCAACTAGCCAAATGTTGAGTGGCCTCATGTGGCTGGCAGCTACCATGTTGGACAGTGCAGGTCTGGCTACTCCCTGTCACACTTGGTATTGAAGTCACTTGTTTGCATCCGTTTTAGAGCACTTTTAGACACCTTACTCCTGAACTAGATTATGTGTTCCTTATGTCTCATTTCTTGGACGGTGCTCTGTGGTTAAAAAATGCTTGCTGAGTGAGCGAGTAAGGAATTTAATGCATGAATCGACCCATTCATGAATAGATTAATGAGTAATTAATGAGTAATATAAAAGGAGAGTGGTCCTTTCCATGTTTCTTTTTTTTTTTACTACTTTATTGAAAGTTCCTAAGATATTCTGTTTTGTGATAAGTGCTGGGTTGCACAGAGTATGACAAAATTAGTGTCACAGTAAAAGGATAAAGCGAGCCCATTTAACTGTGGCTCTAATAGGTATCACTGAATTGCAGAGAGTTTGAGCTGAAAAGAACTTGACCATGAGACAGTCTATTGCCCTTATATTTTGGATGTGTGTCCTTGAGATAAGTGGACACTTTGAGGTGGCATACCTGGGGAGTAAATCTGGCAACACTTTTGGTTGCTTTAACTCTGTTGCAGTTAATCTAGAGTCTTGTGTTTTCCACAAAATTAATGAGCACCTATAGTAGAATGTGTTGCAGGTATTTCATAATGAAATGTTGGGAAAAGTGTTATTTAACATGGTCTCAATTTAAGAATGTTGCCAAACAAAACTTGTTTAAAATTTTTTATTTTATTGTCTTTTCTTCAAGTAACATCAGGGAATAGGCAAGCTCATGAAAGTTGTATCAATACATGTATAGTCTGAGTAACAAATTTATTTAAAAGGAAAATTATAGTACATTAAGCCTGTAATATTGGATGGGATATTTTTTAATTTCCTGGCCTAATTGCACCGAATTTTGGAGGATGCATATGGAAGATGTGACATTGGCATTTTATGCCTCTTATGGTGAGGAGAAAGGAAATCCTTAGAAATGCACTTTACTTTCTCCAAACAGATTGCTTCATTGCTTTTAGGTAGCAGCTATCCTATAATGGTTGCAAATTTGAACTTGAATGAGAGTTTGTAACTCAGCCTGCGAGCAAGTAAGATGTTTGTGATGGGGTTGTAGGCAACAAAATACTAGGGTTGGTTTTGTTCTAGATCCTCTTTAGGAAGGTATATTGCTAAGCAAATGTTACAGTATGTGATCACACCATTACAAATATATGAGAGATGTGTGAAACTTGAACTGCTCTGTAGGTCCTTTCTTCCTGGTTTGAAATTGGAAGGCATTTTATTTTGGGGGTGGGGAAAGGAGTGGGAGAGGTAGGGGACTGGTGGTTCTAGTAGAAGAACCCTCTACAAAGTTTTCTTTTTTCCAAAAATGTCAGCCAAGTAGAAAATGATCAGTCATTAATGAGTTGAAGTCTACCATGGCATTTTGAATAAGGCTAAGATGTGTGTTCCATCCTGTGGTGGACAGTAAACTTTTGGTTTCAGCCTCCACCCTACTCCAGCCCCTACTGTCAATTAAACACTGTCATCTGTGTCATACCTGTGCAGAGATATTGCTGGGAACTCATCCACATTTCTTTGTATGGGATCTGCGTTTAAACATCATGGGTGTTCTTCCTGTATCTTAAGTTATTATATTAAGATCAATGATTCTGAAACACAGATGTGTAAAAAGTCTGCTGCATAGATACCACCTGCAGAGCTGTGAAAAATGCAGATCCTTGGGCTTCTACTTGAGATTCCAATTCAGAAGTTCTGGACGGAGTTTTGGAATTTGTACTAATTGTTATTATTTTCAAGCTCCTAAAACAACTTGAAGCAGAGCTAGGTTTGGCAACTCTTTGAGACAGGGGTCTTGCCTCACCTCATTTTAGCTGGAGTACAGAGAAGGAAGATATTCTTTAGGACAGAATATTCTGGAGGGCCTTGTGAAAGAGGAGCCTGTTGAGCATTGAAAGGTGAGCAGGCGTTGGACAGGTTAAGATCAGGATGAGGTAGGGGAACAATCCAGATTGACAGACAGCATTTCTGGAGACATGCAGGTGAGGCTTCAGAAGGACGCAACACAGTCAGTGTTCTCTGGGCAGAGGTTTGAGGCACGGGGTGGTAAGGAGGGCTGGGGAGAACGCAGAGGGGCCAGGCCTGTCAGCCCTGAAGGTGGTGAGTGACAGGTGGACCCAGGCCAGGGATTGCAGTTCTGTGCATGGAGGAACTGCCCTGCCCTGGGTGGAGGTCTCCAGGTGATATTGTTTCCTCCCTCTCTTCCCTCTTTCCCTGCTCCTGTTTCTGTATTCTGTTGTCTTCACTCAGGAGGTTCACTTATGTGTGGACAAAAAAATAAAATGAAAAAGGTTTCAGTAGAGTAGGGTTTTGGTTCTTTGTACAGATTGCCTTATATTACTTGTCTTCTAAGGAAAAAGGACATATGTTGAGCTTGCATTTTAAATCTTTCAAGTTGTGGATGATATCTGAAGATCTGATACCTTGTAGCTTTATAAATAGGTGTTGATTTTATCTTTTTGGTCAAGGAAAGTAAAAATGACCTCTTAATACTCTGTTTAAGGTAGTTTTGTCATGTAACAGCTCTGTGACCTTGGGCTAGTTCTTTAACTTCTATGCCTCAGTTTCCTCACTTGTAAAATAAGAAGCCTGTCTCAGGATTGCTGAAGAAGTAGATACAGTGCTTATCCCAGTGCCAGGCACAGAGTAAGCCATATTGGAACCTAAGGCAAAGAAGAAAACCAATAATACTGATCTCATCTTTATTTCAAATTTTGATTTGTTTATTATGGTTTTTGGGGGTATTAATTTTGATTTTTATGTAAGTATTTTATTAAAATGCTATTATCTTGATGACTGGAGTTTTTAGCATTCTTGTAAACTTTGTTCTGGAAATGAGTCCCTTGCTCACCTGACCCTTGTCCTGGCCCTGGAGGAAGTACTATGTAAGCATTACTTCCTTTTGTGGATATTATTTTAAACTATTAACTAAATGGTAATAAATGGCTTTAAAACAATTTTAAATGTATTTAAAGTAATTTGTGCTTTTTATGGACAGTTTAAAAAATAAAGATAAGTAGAAAGAAGGGGGCATAAAAGCCATTTGTTCCACATTTCAGGTACAACCACTATTAACATTAAATTTCCTTTTGGTTCTTATATCTTATCTTCTGTCTCAATATTTTCAGGCCTTAGAAAACTTTCCAGTGTTCTTTGTGGCTCCTCTAGGAGATATATGCTCAAAAGGGAGATAAAATTATGTTTGAAATAAAACTTAAAAATATTCTGATCTATGTAATTACCAGGTTTAAGATTAATTTTGGAACGTAACTCTAAAGCATAGTAACTGTGAACATTGGGTAAACTATTTAATTTATAGGAGCACCATTTTCTGTAAGTAATACCTGATTACTTACCTGATTATACCTGATTATAGTGTTCCATTGTAAGGGTTAAATTGGACTAAATTAAATAAGAATGTATGTCAAGTGGCTGGGGGCTCTGTAAATGTTTTCCTTGGTCACCTCTGCCACAGTTATAATAAAAAAGTAAGTATTGACTTCTAGCTTTAGGTCTTGGCAAAGCATAAATGAAAGAGTGGAGAGTTCCTGAATGCTTTGTAACATTGGGACCTTCATTTATTTTGTATTCAACTTGCTATTTTTGAAACAACAGAAAGGCTTTAAGACCTGGCTCCTTTCTATGGAAGGGCCAGTGGAATATTCATATCCACTGATGTTGTAGTTTTCAGAGCTTGATTTAACATCTCACTGTCTTTTTTCATCATACTCTTCTTGGGAGAGTTTTTTTCTTTGTTTGCGAGGAGAAAGGTGAAGCCCATTGTATTGCATGTATAATTACTTTTTTAAAATTCATTTTAATTGTCAAATAGTAATTGTATCTATTTATGGGGCATAATGTGTTATTTTGACACATGTTTACGTTGTGAAATGATTACATCAAGCTAAGGACTAAAGGTCCCTGCAGCTCTATCACTACCGTCACTGTAATCATCACTATTACTGGAGGTTTCTAAGTTATGTAATGTGTACTTTGGTTGACAGCAAAGAGGAGAGAAGCTTTGATGCCTTCCTTAACGTTCACCCTCCCCACCCGCTTGTATCTCCAACTCTAGTCACCTTTATTTGTAGCATATCTGTGAAGAAATTCATTTACTAACAGGGAGAAAAGTTTTACCTCTTAGGATGCGTTGCTTAGGAATAACAACATGTGAGCCCCCTAAAACTATCTGGATGTGTTTTCTTTGTCTTGGCAATCTCTGAGGTTCATGTAGGAAATCAGTTACAATGAGTGTGGAGGAAATAGGAGGCCCTCATTTAGGCAGCAGGATGAGAAGGGATACATCATCTTTGCTTCTGCTGGTATTATTTTATGGAAGGATGTAACCTACTGTTTTTTTAAAGAGGGGATTTCCCAATTATTGTTAGGGAACTGGTATTACAGTACATGATCATTGTCTTCTAAATGCAAGCTAAATCAAGCCAGAAGTTCTAGGAAGCTCTGCAGTGCCCTTTGGAAAGTTTCCATATGGTAGACTTTCCTCTTGTAGCCTGGGAGTGTTTTCCTTTTGCAGAAGTAGGTGTCCAGAGTTGGCGTGAAGGCCTGTCCTCTCTACTCCCCATGTTAGGTAGTTGATGGCCTGCACTGTGACACCTGGGAGATTTAGTCAAAGCCACATGACCTCTGCCAGCTCCATCCATCTCCATCATCTATAAATCAAGATGGTCCACTGGCTTTGCACCTTGTAAACATTGATGGAATTTGCTGTAAGTACGTGTAATGTACAAGTTACAGGTTCTACAAGACCAATAAATTTGGATGGTGGTATTGTGCTTTTCATTAGGGTGCTTTGGGAGGTAGATGTGGAGAGAAGTGAAAGAAAGAACATTTGTCTTCTAGCTGTATTTGAATGATGTATTTTTTTTTTAGAAGAAACTCTTGAGTGCTATTTTTAAAAGTTTTTGACCATTTTTCTCACCAAGGATACCATCTCTGGCCCTTATTCTCGACTTTGGTGATATAGTAAGGAAAGTTAAAAAAATCTAATTCATGTGAACTCCTGTGATGGATCATACCAAGGTGAGGCAGCTACATCATTTGTTCTTTAAGCAAGCATTTATGGACTGTCTACTGTGTACGTAGTACTGTGCCAGGTACTGGGGACACCCTCACCCTCCTCTTCTAGTGCTCAGCGCTGAAGAGGTGAGATAAAACACTTGCAGATAACTCCAAACAAGGCTGAGGCCGGATTTTGGTAACTGATACCGGGAATTTAGTTTCCTGAGAAAAATACCAGGCACATTATATTTCTCTTGGCTTTGTAAGTTATCTCTAAAATAAATTATTGACACTGCACACTGCTGGCTGAATTGTCATCATCATGATCAGAATAAATCGACAGTTCACAGGAAAGCTATTCCTATCCAGAGCTTATGAGACTGAAGGGAACCTGACCTTCAGTAAAGTCATTTGATATGCGTTTTTGAGCACCTGCAGGGTTTTAGGACCTGGGGTTAGAGAGTGAGCAAAACAGGCCAAAGTTACTGCCCTCACGTAGCTGCTTGTTTTGTTCAGACAGACATGAAACGAATAAGAAAAACAGAATATAGAGTGCCAGATGGTGATAGAGGCAACAGAACAATGAAAGCAAGGGAAGGAGAGAATGTTGCAGGTGGGGTGCTTCTTTTAATGAGAAGCTTCTTGAAATTCTGTGGCTGCATGCAAAGCCTCCGCTACACAGTGGGACACGTCCATCGCCAACGTGACTCTCCCCATCTTAATTTGCTTATCTGGAAACACAGACTTCATTAGGGCCCATGGGCTGTCTCCAGAGCTGAGTAACGGCAGGGCAGCCCCTGCTTCTTCATGATAGCATGTGCCGTAGTTCTGGTCTGCTGGCCTCTCAGCTCTGCCCTGCTCCGTAGGCAATGAGAATTGGACACATTAAGAAATATATCCGCTTTTTAGTCTCTATTTTTTCCTTCTGCTTGTAGTGCGTTAATATGACTTTTAGATGTTTAACATTCCATTGGGTGGTTTGTTTTTCCCCAAATAATCATCAGTAAGGAAAGTTCTAATAGTTAATATTACAGATATATGGAGCTGGAAAGATCTTTTGGTATAAGTCCTTCATTTTACAAGTAAAGTTTGTGGGGCCCAGGGAGGGGAAGTGACTTTTCTAGTGACACACATCTGTTGAGTGGTGTAGTTAGGGTGCAGGGGGGCTAGAACCCCAGTATGGGCTTCCTCTGTATCAGTATCTTATAATCACTCCAATCATTTATTTTTGACCAAAGAAATGGTAAAAACTTTTGAAGAGAACTTGTAAAATATAGAAGACTTCAGAGAGAAAAAGAATCACTTATAGTTCTACATTCCAGAGGTAACCAGTAGTCAGGTTTTGTTTTTGTTTTTTTGTTTGTTTTTTTTTTTTAGTCTCATATGTGTATGATGATATTGTGAGCATTTTCTCAATGTCCTTTAACGTTAAAGGCCATTGAAAAATGCCCTGATTTGGAGAAATAAATATCAGCCTTGAGTTGTCCAATGGGCATTAGGCTTCCTACGATCCAGTTGCTAACTTAGTAGATGGCGCACATTTGACACTGCGGATGGGCATCTAATGGTTTCACTGAGCCTGGTGTTTAAATTGCTGTTGTTATCCCTACTTAAATGGAATTTGAACCTGCCCCCATGAAGAGATTTGTATCCCTAAACTGTGGTGGGCTCTCCCGCTTGTCTCTCTAGACCTCAGTTTTCTTATTCTGTCAGTAGAGGCACTTCCATTGGTCTCATCTCTGAGAGCTGGGTGGACTGACTTTCTGGGCCTCTCCTCGGAAAGCTCACAGGCACACACAACTTGTTATGCAATTTTTGAGGGTTCACGGACTACCCCTTGAGTTCAGCCTTGCATTGCAGCCTAAGAAACAGTACGCTTCTAGACAATAATGCAGATTATATTTCTGTGACTATTTGATTAAATCTCTAATGATAAAAATAACTAAGGTGGGCATCAGTCTTTATCACAGAATGTGTTTTTTTTCATAGTATAACTCTTGAAGGGCCCTCAAGGGTTCTGGCTCAGATACCCTCTACTACTCCCACCTCTCCTGTTGCTGTATCTGTCTTTTGTGTCCCTTTATCTCTCCTCTGCTATAATGACTCTTTACTGCCCTGCTCCCTGACTGCCATGCTTCTAACGCTGTTCTCCTTTGGCAGTTCTCGTGCCTTCTATCCACCCTGTTTTGTCTTTCTCAGAAGAACAGATCATTTCCTTGACATCTGTTCTTTTCTTTGGCCAGCAAGCTGACCAGTAACAATACACTGTGGAAAATCTTCAGTCATTTGCTCCCTTTTGCAGTTTTTCTTAATTTCTACTTACTGTTTCTATTTCCCCAGGACAAAAGAAAAGGAATGACCACGTTGGAATAGAGATGTAAATACATACACACATATATAATACGTATATATGTGTGTGTATCTTTTTTTCTTTTGCCTTTAAAGTTAATTGTTATATTTTAAATATTCCTCTGATAGGCCAAAAGCTCTTGATAAAGAGAGTAAAAAAATTCATAAGGTTGAGATAGCTGATATTTATTCCTTGAACAGTTATTCTTTATATATTAATAGTTATTAGCTACTGCAGATACAGTTTCAAAGTCTATATAGATTCATTGCTAAAAACAAGTATTTTTGTACTTTTTAAAGGTTAAGTTGTACTGTTTGCAGATACATCTTTGTCTCAAAAAATAACAAGTTTTGCAGAATAACATTTTCTTAGCTGGGAGAAAGGAACATTTTAATTTTTAGTAAATTGTACATTGGGTTTTGATTTATGAGCAGTTGAAAGCTTCTGCTTTAATTTTGGGCCTTTAACAAATGAAAATTAGCATATTTTTACAAGCACTCCATTTCACTTTAAGGTCAAAGGTGACCAGTGAGACAAAACTGACATCAGCATTCAATTCAGCAAGTACATTTGCAGTGCTTTGCATCCCTGAGACACTGGAGACTCAAAGGTGATTAAGAGACTGTCCCTGCCCTCAGTGAATTTATAATCTTACTGGAGAGTTTGACAGGAACAAACTTAGTAAAAGGTAGACTCTGAAAAGCACCAGCATAGAGGTAAAAGTAGTGCCTAGAGGGGTAACAGAAGAGGAGCTAATTCATTCTGGCTGGGAGGGTTATGTTAAGGGGGCGTTTAAACTGGGTCTTTGGCATGAGCCCCTTTTGCTTCCCAGAGCATGGTGGAAGTTTGTCTGACAGTAGGAAGAGGAAGATGGGGCTTTGGGGTCTAAAGTTAGCCTTCCTTAGAGTCAAAAATTGCCCTTGGAAAATTCCTTAAATTCCCTGTGAAGTTTACATGGTTTTGAGCATCCAAACTGTATGATGAATTTGCATGCTTATTAAAAGTTCAGAACTAAAACCCATATGCAGAAACATTCATTCCATCCTGCTTCTGAAGAGTTCTTGCTTCCCCACAGGGTTGACCCTGTTCTAACAGTAAAAGTCTATACTCTGCATATGAGTTAATAGATCTTTTTGTTATTGTAAGGGCTAAACAAGCTGGTGTGTGAAGGAGCTTGCGGTTAGTAGATAGTAGGAGTTCACCGAATGTTTGAATCCTGAGATCCGACATATATCTTGTTCTTTGAAGTGTTGTAAAGGAAAACTTGGCCACCTACTTCCTGTCCTTCTCAAATGGCATTTCCTGTAGTGGCTGCACTGTCTAAATGTCATCCTCACATCCTCAGACATGAGTCTCATGAACCCTTTAGAGAAACCACATCCTATTCAGAGGTTTAGGATGTAAAGCTAAATGCTGCACCATGTGACTCTCCTTGACCGGCAGGTTTCTAAAGTGTTGATCTGTCCTGAATGAGCAGTGGAGAACACAAGAACGTTAAATGGCCTGGGAAGTTTTGTGGAGGGAAAGCTGACAGTAGCATCTCTATTCCTCTAAGCTTCAGAATCCCCTTCTATCCTAAGTTGGACCCACTTGCAGGTGATGAACTTTGACGACCGTCTTGCTCTCAGAATTGCTTTCCTCAATCTGGGATTTAAGTATATTGCTCTGAGATGGGGTAGGGAACAGCTGTGCAATTTTTGCTGCTGCATTTTCTATAAACATGTTGAGAACCTTGTCTAGTACATAATCAGTCTCCCTTGACATAAATCTCTGTGTGAGAAACTTTTAAAATGTTTTGCTTGCTTTATAACTTGGTATTTCTCCTTTTGTTGTTGAAAGTTATGGAACTCACTACCTGGAGGCTTAGAACCAATTAAATGTTTTTTCTTTGATGACAAAACAAATATAATGTCATTGCTAAAAGTTTTGAGAAATGGCGGAAAACATCAAGAAGGAGGCCTGGCTCATGGCATGAACATGTGGGGTTCAAGGGGACTATTGAAAAGCAGCTGTCATAACCAAGCAGCAAAGAGGGAAGAATGGTTGGTTTTAAATTGCTGAAGCACTTTGTAATTATTGTAGCAACACGTTGGTGGAATTGTCATTTTAGATCACAGCCAAAGTCCTGAATTTAAGACTAAAGCTAATTTCTTGAAGTTGGAAGAAAAACACAGTAACAATAGCTATCATTAAGTGTGCACCTACTTTGCACTAGGCACTTCAGATATTTAAAGACCTTTTTACCTCTTCATTCAACTCCCATGATGGGGGATTAAACCCAGATGCTGCTATTATCTTTAATGGCTGACAGGTGGTCACTATCGTAACTTTCAGCAGTTTGAGTGTAGCTGGAATAAACAAGTGGTTCAGCATAGTGTCCTGGGTAAGAGTGTGTACACTGGATCCATACTGCCACTGTTTGCTGTGGAACCTTCTGCACGTATTTAACCTCTCTGGGGCATTAGTTACCTCATCTATAAAATGGGGATACCAATATTACATAGAGTTGTTATGAATATTAAATATACTAGTATCTATACTAATTTTATCTATACTAACCTTGCACAGGTTGTGGGCCAAGGAGAGTACTTACGGTGTTTGTCAAATAACTTTTTGAGTTCCTTCTTACTCCTTACAGAAAACAAATGTTTTTTGGCCCAACAAATGGGACAGCATTTCTCATGTTAAAGTCTAGAAATTCTGGTGGCTTAATGACAATGGGGATTTGAGGAAGAAGTGGGCTATTTAGAACTTCTTGAGCCACTTCTAAAAGGTTTTTGAGTTGTTGGTTATGCTGTGCTCTAGGCTGAGTTTGTTTTGTGCTTTTGGCTTCATCCTTTCTTCCCACCCTGATTTATAGGACATTTCTAAGTGTAGACTTAACTGTTATTTCAATTCTTTATATATGTAACTGAGATTCTTTGAGTTTTTTTCTATTCTCTTGTAACTTTACAAGGAAGGATTTTTAAAATTCATAGATAATATTATTTTGGAACACAGATTTGGTAGGAGAGCTTATATTTACTCAGAAAGACTACTGCAGGTTGAGAAATTGGATAGTTTTGTAAAAATTACTATAGAAGCCACTAATTTATTTTATGGACTCCTTGATCCCTTGCAATTCATTACATAATGAATATCCACATTCAGCAGGATTCCTGGTGTTGGAGTGACAAACTCGGTAGGAGATCATGCAGGTGCTGGGTGGCATCTAGGTTCCTCCCCTGCCCCTTCAGCCCTCCCAGCCTCAGTTACTTTGCCTGGAAAGTGGCAGACTCATACCTGTATCTTGTGTCATAGTCTCTATTTCCCTGGTTAGTGTACCTCTGGCCTCTATTGTTGCTATATGATAACAACTTTCATTGTTTACTGACTACTACTTCCACTCTAGTGCTGCTTCTGTTATCTGCTGTTACTCAGTGCTCTCTGATGTCAAGGAAATAAGCAAAGTAACTAACTGGGAAAAGCTCTGCAGCATCCTGGGAAGTGTACAGTAATATTTAATCCCATCTGTAATGCTCATTTTCCGTGTAACTTTTTAGTAAATCTGTCAACACCTCTGTGTTAATATTTTCTAAGAGGTGATTTTTTTAAAAAACAAATTACTCCACTGTTAATGTGAGGAAATAATCAAAATAACAGACTTTTGGGAAAGCATATTCAATGGTGCTATCACCATTGAACCATGAGACCATGACCCAACTACTCTCATGTGCTTTTGTGTATGTCTTTATTGGTTTGTCATTTATGATATCTGTTCATCTTGCCTTCCCAACTAGGTATAAAGTTCTTTGAAGGGAGAGTTACATGCTGCCTTGTGTTTTTTGTGTTTTTACCATGCTCCTCTCAGTACCTGGTACTGGGCACATTACCTTCTGGTCTCACACCCCTGCTAATGGATTTAAAGTAATATTCAGTTTCATAAAAACATTTACCATGATATGTGGTATCCCATGAAAATATTAGATGACCTCATTTTCTGGCATGAAATAGTACATAAATTAAGTTTAATGTGCTGTGGTCTGTCATGCAGGGAGAAACTCTTCGTACACCTGCACCCGTGAGGTGAAGGCTGTGGGAATAACCTTGCTTATTGCTTTTCCCTGCTTTGATCATCAGCCAAGCATTTGATGTTTAGCCATAACCCAAATGCAGGCATTCTGAAACATTAAGAATTTTAGAACAACCAGCCGACCAAGCTGTCTCTCAAGCTCTGCGAGCTTCAGATTTGAGGTAGTTCTGAAGGTTTCTGACTGTGACTGGTTTTCTCTTAAACACTGCACTATTTTGATTTGGATTCATTTGGCCCACGCCGTGTGGAACAGGCACAATAAGGCTGGTCTTTATCAGGGAGGCAGTACACTGTGTATTGTTCAGTTTGGGGTTTGTTTTCCTTTGGCCAGCAAGTGGGAGCCTCCCATTTTCTGAGCAGTAGTAACACCCCTGGAGGTTGGCCTTTGCTGTCACGCCTGCCAGCCCCACAGGCTCTGCAGACCCAGCCAGGGGGCTGACCACTTACGCCTGGGAAGCCAGTTTCCTTTCCCTCCCCGGTCCACTGGCATGTGTGTGCCTTGCACAGCCAGGGGCTTGCAGCTGTCCCAGTTGCAGACATTCTTACTTGCGTTTTCTGCCGAGAATGCAGGCTGATAAATACAGGACAAGTAATAGAAGTGTCAAAAAGGAGCTGGTGATCGAGTCCCCTCTGCAGTACAAGGATGCAGCTCAGGGAGAAATGGAAGCAGAGAGCCCCTGCCCGGTGCTGGTAAGAGGGTCTTGTCTGAAGTGTTGCTGTGTCTTCCCCAGACGGTGTTGTTAATTGTGTGTGTGTACGGGGTTGACGCCTCTTGCCTGTTTGATTTTAAAATGTCTCTGTTTGTCTCTTGTGATCCCTTCTCTCTCTCTTTCCCTGTAGATTGATTTTGGTTCCACTGTGATTCTTCTTTGTGAAGAAAGAAATGTTGACATTTTGTGGGTGAACGTGGTTTCCAGGAAGCTTCTTTGTATAGAACAATTATGTATTGTTCAAAATTATGTCCCACCTAGCTGCAGTGTTTCCAGACATAAACCCAGGGAAGCCCATTTTAATTGCAACTATAGGGTTGAAAAAGATTTACTTTGCAAACCTGTTCTATATTGTCTATTTATGTTATTGAGAAAATGAGGCAGGTGTTGTTGGGGGATTTTAAGGAACATCACAGTGAAATTATATATGTTTCTCTCTCCCGTTTTAGCAGGAGGTTTCCCTTGAAAGAAATAGGAAAGAACCTGAACTGTGAACCAACTGATAGAAAAGTTTCTGTTCTTAACATTAGCTAAACTCCCAGCAGTTAGGATAAAGTTGAGTGCTTCAGGGGACTTTGTAAGGGAGGAATGTGAAAATGGTTGTGTTGTTATCATCACTGAGTAGGTTGTGCTTCTCTCTTGGAATTTCCTTAGTACAATAAAGGCACATAATTTTTTAAGCAAGCTGCAAAAAACCACCAACATGCACTGGAGAGGGGACAATTGAGCCTTTCAGATTATCGTTTAAAGGGATTGTTAAACTAATACTTAGTGATTTTATATAGTGATTTTTTTAAACATGGAGGTTCAGTTGCTGTTACCATAAAGTGGTTATGAATTTACTTAATTTTCAATTAATGTCTGTAAGAATGTGCACTTAAACTTTCCTATAACATATTTGATTTAAACTGAATTGCTTTCCTCTGTGATATGTGAGATTGCCTTATATTGTGTTGCCTTAAAAATTATATTGCTAACCCTAAACTGAGAAAGTCAGTAAGATATGATGGTCTTTTTTACTGCAGATTTTCATGTTAGAGATTTAGGTTTCTTTTTTTTTCCACCCTCCAGTATATTGTTTAGAAATGTTATTCATTATCTTGGATTCCTTTCTGCTAGTATAATAGCTCGTTCAACTGTTGAGTTGCTTGAGTCTCTCACAGGCTATATAGATTTAAGTGCTTAAAGCTCCCAGCTGATGTAACTGATGATTTCTTGGAGGAAGTTGTGTGGTTTGGGTTTCCTTGTGAATATTCTTAAAAATCTCCTGTCAGTGATTCTCCAGATGTGTAGAAGTACGTGTCCAGGGGACTGAATACACTGTAGAAAGATGTTATGTGATTTTTTTTTAATCACATAAGTGACTTTTTAAAAATTTACTTCTCTTTCTAGTACTCAAGAAATTTGCTGTTCATATCCCAGTTATTTGTTTAGGTAAATCTCAGTGCAGGTAGATCCATGGGGAGGTCTTTTTCTACTGCAGTGGATAAGGCTGTGCCAGCTGTAGCTGGCAGGATCACCTGTCAGGGCCCTGGAGCTTCTGGCGGTGTGGAGAGCTGCAGCTCTGTGCACCTGCAGAGAGTGTGAGGGAGCAAGGAAGGCAACAGTGATACAAGAAGGCTGTTCTCTTCTGACTGCGCTGCTCTTCTTCTAGCAGAGTAAGCAAGATAAAAAGAGCTAATATCAGATAAGAAAAGCAAGGATATTTAAGCAGGACTTCTGCCCAGGGCAGATCTCCTTACTGTGACTCTTGCTGCCCACTGGCAAATGACAGTTTAACAAACTGCTGGGAATACAATGATTTTTTAATTTTAGAGACAGGGTTTCACTCTGTCACCCAGGCTGGAGTGCAGTGGCTCAGTCATAGTTTTTGGGCTATGTAACCTGCAACTCCTAGGCTCATGTGATCCTCCCACCTCAGCCTCCTGAGTAGCTGCTACTAACAAGAGCATGCCACTATGCCTGGCTAATTCTTTTTTTTTTTTTTTTTTTTTTTTTACTTTTGGTAGAGACAGGGCCTCACCGTGTTGCCCAGGCTGGTCTTGAACTCCTGGGCTCAGGCGATCCTCCCAAAATGCTGGGATTACAGGCGTGAGCCACCGTGCTAGGCCATCAAGATGATTTTTTAGAAAGCAGGCAAACACAGCCATGAGATCTGTTTGTGGTAGTGCTATTCATTGTTATAATGTCACTTGGTAAGAATTCACAAGTCTGTCTATAATTTGAGTGAGTTATCCTGAAGGACTTTTAAATGTAGGTAACATTAAGTTTATTTAGGAGGTGGCATTTTGAAATCAAATTTTGCTGGTTTTAGTTATGTACACAAACATTCCTTGGGGAGAAAAATTACATAGTTTAGAAAGGATAAAACTAATTAATATGTGTAATAAGAAATGCAAATAGTGTAGAAGTGGGAAAAACAAAGTGCCCAAAGGTGACCACTATTAATAATTTGTTATATATATACTTTCAGACTTCTGTGCACGTAACAGCATAACTTAGTATGAGTGTGTATTTTTGGAAAATGTACTAGTACATTTAATTTCTGTGTCAATTTTCTCCCAGAACACATCAGGAACATCTTCCTTTGTCACCATATATGGATTTATGCCTTAATTTTTAATGGCTTTATAGTATTTCATCTTATGTCTATACCACTATTTGGTGGTTATTCAATTTTTGTCTAATTGTTCGCAATTAGTAACAATGCTACATTGAATGTACTGGTAAATATATCTAAAAGCACTTAGGCAAGCCAGAAGTACTGTAGTACAGTACTTGTTCTGTAAACTTTCTATCAGAAGTTCGCTCTTGCCCTTATGTTTGGCAGTAATGTTTCATTCCCCTCTGCCAGGCCCACAGTGAAGCTTTCCCTTAGCAGTGGCTGCTTGTTCAATGCTAGGGAGAGTCAGTGTTTCTAAGAGAAGTATGTGTTTGTGCATTATAAAGTTTCAGAGGCTGCAGGGTTCAACTTACAGGCAACTCCATGGGTGTGGGTGGAGCTTGTCCCCTACATTGTGACAGTAAATGAGGGAGGAAGCACATGGTGAAACTTCCCCATTCCTATCCTGGCTTGCTGCCAAACCCATTGAAGAGTGGCTTGGGGGACTGGGACTGACTACCAGGGGAACAGTCAGGATGTTCTTGATGTCTGCATGTTAGTTACTGTACTTATATTTGCATATCTGTTTTTGCTGCCACCCTCCCCCCCCATTCTAAAGTAGCTCCTGGAAATAATTTATTCTAATTGTTACTGCCCAACAGTTGAAAGCAAAAAGATGTTGCTTCAGAGGTTGTGCGGCCCTTTTCGTTGGGTTACCTCTGTGAGGCTGGTGAGGACAGCAGCATGGGTCTTACTTTGGGAATTTTGAAGGTTGAAGGATATGAAGATAGAGAAGAGCTGAATTTTCATGTATTAGGTGTATTCATTGAGTATTTTTTGAAAAGTATCTTTTCCAAGACACCTTTTGGGTTTTTCCAGGATCTTCAAGTGTTGAAAGCCGAATTTGAGTTCTTATTTTAATGTTTGAACAAACACATGATAACCCTAGCTAAATAACTGTGTTACGGTAGGTAGCGTGTGTGCCTGACGTAGAACGAAGTAAAAGGACTTGGTTTTTGGTTGGACAAGTCAGTATGTTACCTGAGAACTCTTCTCTTTCCTGAAGAGAGAGGGAATGAGACTAGAAAACTTTTCCTATCTGAAGTTCTGTTTGCTCTAGAAATAGCAGACTAAGTGAATTAAGACACAAACTCTAAGCTTATGGGTAATGATCATGTTGTTAATATCCTATAAGACTTTAGATTACTATAATTAGTTTAATTAAATTATACTTAGTAAGCCTTTCTGCCCTGTATGTTTTCTTGCATCTTTGTAGACAACTTCAGAAGCAATTAATTATTGACATTACATTGATGGTATTTGTTAAATGATAAGTAGTTTCTTTGTTTTTAATATATTGGGTGGTGAAGGAAGGAAATTCCTGTAAGCTTTATGTAATGACATATTCCTAAGTGACAAAAACAGGAAATTTAACTTATTCAGAGCCATAAGTCTTCACTACTGGGCTCTGTGTTCCCCTTCATTTGTTTATTCGTTAGTTCCTTCAACCCACATTTGCGAGTACTGAGATTTGCCAGACTTACTGGATAGTGCATTGAAGTAAATAAGACCAACACTGTCCCTCTCCCCAGGCAGCAAGGCCTGGCTAATGAGGGGGTTCATTCCTCAGAAATGCTTTCACATGATATTTATCAGGCACAGTGAGTGTGACTGTCACCCATCCTTTCCAAACACTTAGGCAGACAACGCTTAAATCATCAGAAGCTTTGAGGACATGCTCTCCCAATTTTTAGCACCTAAAGTAGGCATAGCCCTGCTTTACAGAAGGCATAGGAAGACCCCCTGACCCCGTTCGTGTGAACAGTTTGCATGAATGAGGCTCCTGCTGTTGTACATCTATTTTGTGAGGTGTGTGCCTAGATAGGGTGGGAGTGGATTTAATAATGATGCCAGGACTAGAAAACAGCTTCCAC
This sequence comes from Lepilemur ruficaudatus, assembly GCA_963574885.1. Taxonomy (NCBI): domain Eukaryota; kingdom Metazoa; phylum Chordata; class Mammalia; order Primates; family Lepilemuridae; genus Lepilemur; species Lepilemur ruficaudatus. The sequence continues at coordinate 74,174 of CAUYRT010019787.1, forward strand.
AACTTGTGTCACTACCTCATTTAATGCCATGCTGCTCTTACCTTCTGGGGTTCTTGCTTGTGTAGAAAACTAAACTCCACCCAGCTCTGATATGTTTCTTTTCTCATGTTCTGTCATCAGTGTGGAGGCAGAATGGCTGCTAGTCATTGTTTTTTATTTCAAGGTAATGCCAGGTGTCTTTTCTTTTTTCTTTTTCTTTCTTTTTTTTTTGGTGTAATAATAAAAACAGCAAATACTTGTACAGTGCTTTGCTTTGTGCCAGACACTACTTTATGCTTGTTAAATATGTTATTTCAATTTATCCTCATAATTCTAGGTGGCAGGTTTTATTATTCCTCTTTTACAAGAGGAATAATAAAACTGAGCACAGAGAGGTTAGGTAACTTGCTCAAAGTTATACATTTAGTTAGTGGCAGAACCTGGATTATAGACTTCTGGTTAGGTTTCCTAAAATCCAGAGCTAGACAAATATTTACAATTCATTAATGAAAATGAACATACGTGAATAACACATATTCATACATACTGCCCTTAAAACCTTAAAAATTGTTAGAGAAAGGCCGATTTATAAGTGACAATAACGCAGATAAAGAGAACGACGGTCATGCCTGCAGGAGTTGGAAATAAGAACCAAATAGAGTAGATATCAGGAGATATTCTTGTCTCAGGTGTTAGATTTTATCATCTTCCCAGAAAGTTATATGGGACCATAGATTGGTGGAATATCTGAGAGTCTCTAGAGGCATCTTGTTTTTCTCCCTAGATTCTTTTTTCTTTTATTACTTTACAGCACGATCCAGGATGATCCTGAAATGTTTACTCCCTGATCAGTAAAATGGGCACTGTTGTCCCATAGTGTTTATAAGAGGCTGTCATTTGCCCAGGTGTGCTCTATATTTGAAAGGCAGTGGCTGAATACAAGTCAGCAGAGCGCTGTCACAGGTGGCTGTTGGCATGAGTGGTCCAATAGAAAGCACTTTGGGGGCCAGCCTTGGTGGCTCACTCCTGTAATCTCAGAGCTTTGGGAGGCTGGGATGGGAGGATCACTTGAGGCTAAAGGATTGAGACCAGTGTGGGAAACGTAGCAAGACTCCGTCTCTACAAAAAAATACATGTATAAAAAAATTAGCTGGGTGTGGTGGTTTACACCTGTAGTCTTAGCTACTTGGGAGGCCAAGCTTGGAGGATCGCTTGAGGCCAGGAGTTCCAAGTTACAGTGAGCTATGTACGACTGTGCTGCTGCACTCCAGCCTAGGTGGCAGAGCGAGACCCTGCCTCTTAAATAAATAAAACCAAAAAACCACTTTGGAGACCAAAGACCTAATTTGGATCCCACATCTGCACATCATCACCACCACCATCCCCTCATCCTCTGGGCTTCAGTTTTTTTATCTGTGAAATGAGAAGCATGCAGTCAATAATCTGGGGCTTCTGCTCCGTGTCTCGGTGTTAGTTCTTTGATCTCAGAATAACCTTTGACAGAGTCAAGTTTAGGACTGCGGAGTTTTAGTTTCAGGTTTTAAGTGTAGTTTATTCAAAATCGTTTGGGTTTGGGTTGTTGGAGCTGCAAAGGTGGGGTATTGGATTTCCACCCAGGGTAAGAAACAAGACCAGTGAATGGGCTGGCCACCTGGAAATGAATAAAAGTGGCAGCAGAATTTGGAGTCAGCAAGACACACTAGGCAGGAGTTACAAGAAGACCTAACTTGTAAGATAGCATATAACTGTGAGGATAATTTTAGAACCAAGAAGGCTTGGAAATTACAGTTTTTCCTCAACTTTCCAGAGGTTTGAAATACCCTGTAATGTGATATTGCTAGGGCTAAGTTTCTGTTAGAATGACATTTAGAGGCTTTGGAAATTTTCGTCACTCCCTTTCCTGACAAGTGTACCTGCCACTTACCAGTGGGTCTCTAAGGGCTCTGCCAGGTTCCTGGGAAGAAGCCAGTCTCATGATTCTGTTTTGGGATCTCTTTAGTATGGAATGTTCACAGAGCCCAGCACTCACTCTTTGGAGACCCACTTGACATTTTTAAGCCAAGACTGTGTTGTGTGTCAGAGGTTGTCATGGTGGCTGCTCTTCAGACCCCTTAACTTGGAAGGTTTTCTGGGCTGCAGTCAACTTACTATGTCCTGTCTTTCTTTATGCTGAGTTATGCTCTATTGTGCTACCAGACCACTCTTCGTAAAACAGAGAGGGTCGTTAATTTTCGCTTAAAAGTCTCCTCTGACTCTCCTTTGCAAAGAAGACAAAGCATGGCCTCCTTGACTCACAAAGGCTGGCCCTGAACTTGCTTGCTGGAGTCGTCTCCTGCAGTTTCTACAATGTGTCCCAACCTGGCTCTGCACTTCTCCACCTGGGGTACCTTCACACCTGAGCATGGCTCTGCCTTTGCCCAGCATGTACTGCGCTGGGTAAAAGGATGAAGTTCCCATTTATCCTAAACTTGCTGGCTTTTAAAATGCCCTCCCTACATTTCCCAGTGGACCATGTGCTCCTGTATCCTAGCATGGTGTTGTAATTCCAGTGTGTTATCAGGCACCTCTGCCGTATTGTCTCGGGTTCATGCTCCAGTCGCCCTCACTAACAGGGACCTTATGCCCAGCAGGAACCACCTGGGTGGTTTTGTTTTCTCTGTGTCTCATCTTGACATAATGTCCCAACGTTTTTCCTTTCTTTTCTTTCTTCTTCCTTCCTTTCCTTTCTTGGCATGGTCTTAATGACACTTTAGGGGAATGTTGGCAAGGAATGGATGCAGAAAGGGCCTCCAGAAGAGATTAGATCTGAAGATCATTTTCCTTTTCATTCTCTTCTCTTCCACCTTCAAGGGTTTAGCCACCAATATTCAAATGTGTTGAATTGCCAAAAAGTCAAAAGGGATGCAACCAGAGGAACTTGCTTGACTTACATATATTGTGGGTATTGTGCCCCTAATTCTGTGCTTCTGTTATTTTGATCTCAATTAAAATGTTAGTTAACATTTTATGGGAATACTTGAGGACAGAAGTACAAACATAGGTTCCCCAAGTCAAATCTCTCTCTCTCTTCCTTTTAGCCAGCACCCCTTTCTGGTATCAGTACCTCTTCTTCCTGGCTGTTGTACCTGAGACCTTAATGTCATCTTCGATGGTCAAATGCACTTGGAAAAATCATTGTCACTTTATCACAGTAGCTTCCCAGTAAATTGATGATATCTAGAAAAGGTGGCAGAGATCCACAAGATATAGGGCAAAGAAGATAGCTAGCTGTTCCTCGGGGACAAAGTTCAGAAAGGTGGAGCTTGTTTAGAAACACTGAAGAACACAAGTCACCCACTTTACATAACCAACACGAGACCTATTTTGCCTCCAGTGTGGTAGTTTTTCCAAAAGTCATGTCTCCCTAAATAACAATTTCAGGAAGTGCCTATGCTTTGTTTTGCCATGAAATTTTAAAAATTACCTGTATATTAAAATTTTATACAGTGTATGATGGTGCTGTGTAATAGAAATATAGCATGAGCCATATATGTAATTTTAAATTTTCTGGTAGCCAAGTTAAAGTAAAAAGAAACAGGTGTAATTAATTTTAATAATATAATTGTAACCCAGTATTTCTAAAATATTACCATTTTGATATTTAATCCTTATAAAAATCAAAGTATTTTATATTCTTTTATTTATACTAAGTCTTTGATATTTTGGTGTCTATTTTATGCTCATAGCACATCTGAATTTGGAATAGCCACATTTTAAGTGCTCAATAGTCACATGTAGCTAGTAGCTACTGCATTGAACAGTTCAAGTACAGGTCCATAAACTTACACTTTCTATAGCCTAAAAGCCTCAAACTAGAAAGCTGTCATTTTTGGGGGTGAGTCATTGTATGAGGTACCGTATTTGTGACTCTGAAGGGAAAAGAATGCATGATTTAAGTGTAAACTTTGCTTTGCAAAGATCATGCCTTGAAATATTTGATGGTAATATAAATTACATACTATGTAATGGCATTAATAAGTGTCCAAGCGCTCAAACCTGGTTCTTTGGGAAAATTTGGTACTTTGGAGTAGATTTTTAATATTATTGAGGAAGAAAATATCGTTTAGAAAGGGACTCTGCTTTCTATCTCTGCTGTGGTGAGGTTGTGAAACCTGGGCAGTTCAGTGCCGGGTAGAAAGCCCCTGACGTCTGTCCTCCCTGAAGTGTGGAGGCTGGAGCACCCCAGTGTGGAGCAGTGTTAGGCATTTCTCATATGAGGAGGAATGGAGGCCTTGGAGAGGCACTTTGTGTTCTAGAAATCTGAAATTCTACCATACTTACTGTTTGTGTGTGTTGGGGAAGGTCCTGGCCTTGGGACCAGGAGACCCAAGGATCACTATGTGTGTGACCTTCATTGAGTCATCTAACACCTCTGAGCTTTAGTTTCCTCATCTGCGAACTGGTGATGATGCAACCATACAGAGTTTTGGGGAGGATTAATGAAATAATATGTGTGCAATCTAGCAAAGGTGTGTATATTGTAGGGGCTAAAATTCGATTGCATATGAACTACCTGTAATTACATATGATCTCCACAACCGTTATTTGGTGAGTTCCTACTCTGTACCAGACACTATATATTGAAACCTGTCAGTAAGTCTGTGATGATGATAGTAGAAATTATTACTTCTCCCATTTTCAGTTGCAGATGTGGAGATTTAGTGGTTAAGTAACCAACTTGCTCAAAGACCATGTAGCCAATAAGCAGTAGAGCCAGGATTTTTTTAAAATACATTTTCATATGAAATTCTTAAGCATACATGGAATTAGATGGACTGGAATGGATGCCTTATTAAAACATAGATTGCTGGGTCCAGCCCAGAGCTTCTAATTCAGTAGATCTGGGGTGAATTTGCATTTCTAACCAATTCTGTGTGACACTGCTGCTGCTGGCCTAGGACTGAACTTTAAGAACCGCAAGACTGGTATAGTGAATCCCCATGTACCTGTCACCATCTCCAACAATAATAAACATTTTGGGGCCCAGGATTTAAATTCTAATACCTAACACCGGCACTTAACCGGTCTCTGTGCTGTCTTTCTGGTAATGAAGTCTGTAGAAACTCTCCTATGAACCAGATATGTGCTGTGAATATTCCATCCCCAATATCTTAAAATAAGTAGCTTAAAGTAAGTTGTTTTGAAATCTCACTAAATCTGGCTTTTAGAGCCTTTTAGCTTAATTACTTGACCTCTTCATTTCAGAGTTCCAGAAATAGCTTTTATTGACATAGGAAGGATTAAGAATTTCAGGACTAATGCTAAAAAAGGGGAAAAAATGGCTGGAAAAGAGTCTGTAGTATAGATTTAAGATAGAATTATTTATACAACTACCATGGTGCATCTTTTTCTTTTTTGATTTCATTATTTCTTTTCACATGTGAAATTGACAGGCAGAATTAGGAGCCAAGACTAGTATGTGTGTAAGAGACACGTGCTGGGCCTGCCCTCCGCTCCCTGTCTGGTTCTCTCTGTTCCTCTTACACCCCTCCTGGCCCGCTTTGGCCCCTACCCAGTGTCAGGATAGAAAAGAAGACACTTCAAGCACTGTATTTGCAAGGGAGCGGTTCCCATTCCACTTACCCCTCTCCTCATGTGACTCTATGGGCACAGGGTGTGGAGTAAATCCCCTAAATTCCTGTCTTGTCTTCCTCTCCTCATTAACATTCTCAACAGCATCCCCAATGAGCACAGCTGATGAAATGTGTGAGCAGTTATGTGGGTTTCAGTTAATTGGTATTAACTTGTTATTACTATCTTTGTTATTACCTCAATTTCCATTACTATGTTCCTCTTACACATTTTCCAGATGCTACTGATTTGACAGTTTTTCACAGTCTTTAATCCTGTTCATTTTAGTAATAAGAGAGTAATTTTGGAAAGCCATGGCTGTTTGTGTAAATGACAAATACAAAACCCAGACTCTTTTCCTTTAATTATATCGATTGCTTTTGAGTGTCTAAGTTTTATTAATATGGACATGCCTTATTAAATAAAATTTTTATTCAGTGATAAGTTCTCTAATTTGAGTGCTTTTTAAACTGCTGTATAAAAAGGGAATTCAACATTTTATTAATGTTTATAATATAAAAAACTGAATTCACAAGAGTGTCATTGTTGGCGTTAGTGTGTTCTGAGAATAACACCACATGGCAGCGTAAGAAATATATTTAGATGTCTGAGAGTCTGGTTTTCTTTATGGATTCTTCTAAACAGTCTCTAAATCATTGGTCCCCATCCTTTTTGGCACCAGGGACCATTATCATGGAAAACAATTTTTCCATGGATTGGGGGAGGGGGATGGTTTCGGGATGATTCAAGCGCATTATGTTTATTGTGTACTTTATTTATATTATTACATTGTAATATATAATGAAATAATTATACAACTCTCCATAGGTTGGGGACCCCTGCTGTAAATCATTAACTGTGTGGTTTAATGCTCAGGTTGGAGCTCATTTCTAAATTTAAGTTTAGATAAGTTTCTCTTTTTCCTTCAGCGTTTTTATTACTTATGCATGTTGTCACTGAAAGTGCAAAATTAAAATGTAGGCATCATTTTGGTAGAGGCTGAGAGAGGAGCCTGGGAGAGAGAGTCCTCCTGGCACCCGAGGACAGTCCCTTAACTCCCATGCTTCTGGGTTTCCTTATTTGTAAAACAAGAAGGCTAGAACAGATAATCTCAGGTTCTGATGTTTGCACAAGCTTGTAGTGAGTGCTGAATACGAGCCTGTAAGCTGCATTACGGAATTGAATTCCTGTACCTTGATTTTCAAAAAGCATGCTTCCCAACAGCTTCTAGCTTGTCTCCACATACACTAATGAGCAGTCTGGAGAAGAACGTGTATTACTGAATGAGTATGGGATTATATCTTGATTACCATCATCTCCTAGTTTTAATGTCCTGAGTTATGGACAGAAGAGCTGGTGCATTGGAAGGCCATCTTCAGGCAGCTGGAGGATGGTGTGGGATCTCTCTGTGTATCTCTCAGTCCTGTGCCCCTCCTCCTGTCTGCTGGCTTCCCGAGGGCCCTTCTTACCATGGCCCACCTGCTGTTGTGCCTCATCTTTCCCACAGGCTGCAGTCCAGGGGGGTGGCTTTGGGATACGTGGGTGTCCCAGGTGAACTAATCATTGGTACCCCCTCAAATGAACACTATTCCAATATTTGTCTGCATTTTAGAGGAGATACTGAGGACTGCATGGGTGATGGTGGAACAGGGACCCCTTGTGAAGAGCTGTTCCTCCCTGTCTCCAGTATTGTCCACTCATTCAGAGTAACCAGGGCCATTCTGCTGACTGCCCAGCATTCCTCAAGCATGTCCATTTGGGGGGCTTGCTGCTCACTTCAGCTCACCTTAGGTGGCAGCCATATGGATTCTCCTTTCAGAAAGACATTCCCATAAGTGTAGTTTTCCCCATCACCCTGGATTAGCAGTAGTGCTGAAGCACCCCAGGAGACTTGGCCTCACAGCCTCTTTATGCAACTGTGATCCAGCTATTCTGAACTACTGGCTGCTTCCAGAACTCACTGCATTCAGGGAGGATTTATCGTGAAGCTAATGAAGCTTAAGTTTCAGGATCCCTTTCAACACCCTGGAAGGGATTCCAGCAATAGCTTTTTTTTTTTTTTTGAGACATGGTCTCACTCTGTCACCCAGGCAGAGTGAGTGCAGTGGCAATCATAGCTCGCTGCAGCCTCAAAGCAAAGCAAGCAATCCTCCTGTTTCTGCCTCCCGGGTAGCTAGGACTACAGACACACACCACCATGCCTGGCTGATTTTTTTTTTCCTGGTGGAGATGGAGTCTTGCTACATTGCCCAGGCTAGTCTCCCCTGGCCTTAAGCAATCCTCCTGCCTCAGCCTCCCCAACTGCTGGGATTACAGACATGAGCCATCATGCCTGGCCAGTAGTTTTTGATTGAGCAAGTTTCAGGCCTTACAAAATCTTGTTCCATCTATGAGCATGTTCCCTGGTGGTCTCTGTTCTCTCTGTAGGGGATCCTCAATCCACCCTGAATCCTGACTGACTTGTTCATCTCTTAGACTCAGCTCCAACAACCTCTTTTAAGAAACACCCAACATTGTTAGGTTCCTTCACTCATCCAACACGTAGTTACTGAGTGCCTACCTGATGCCAGGTGCTGTTCTAGGTGCTGGAGAAAGCAGTGCGTAAAACGGGGATGACGTTACCCTTATGATCTAGCTGGGTGGAAGTTAGGTTTATTCTAGTGGGTTAGATGCTACTCCTGGGTTCCCCCCTGGTGTCATTGATTCTGCTTCAATTTTTCACACATCTGCCTTCCCTTTGACTGTGAGCTCTCTGGGACAGAGACTGTGTCCTTTTTATCTTGGTGTCCCAAAGACCTGGGACAGCATGTAGGGACTGGCTCAGTAAATACCTATGGAGAGAAGGAACACATAACTGCTAAAAGCATTTATGCATGAGGAAGAGAGGCAGCTGTTAATTTCCTGTGCCCACCCTACTTACAGGAAAATGAGGATCCTTCCTGCAAATTTGACAACTTCAAGAAATCTTCGGTGGGAGTATGTAGTGAGAGTCATGTGCAAGAGGGCAGTGCAGGAAGGCTCGTGTAGCCCATGCTTGTTAGCACGTGGCCTCAGAAGCCTCTTCCTTGTTTCAGGCTGCCATGCCCCCATCGCTAGTGACAGTACTGGTGTTCCTGTTGGCAACATTGAGAAGCACCTTGAAAATGGACTAGATTTTTGAAGGATTTTTATCTCAGTCTATCAAGTGGCTTTTATAGCCATGCAGATAAATTAAGGAAGTCCTAAATTCTTTATAGGCAGAAATGATGAATTTCTCTTTTCTTAAAATAGAGTGCTTCGAGACCTGCCATTTCCTTAGTTTGCTATTTCAAGAAATGGCATTCAGGATTTCAGCTCATGTTAACATTTAATCACCAGAGACACAAGGGCAAGAAATGACTAGAAAGTTTGCCAGAAGCTATCATGTCTGGAGGAAGAGCAATGAAATTACTCTTTGCTCTTTTGAGCTTAGCTCTTCTCATGGTTTTCAAAGCTTTATGCATGTTTGGCCAAAATGGAACTCACTTTGTGGGCCAGTGCTCTTCAGGTCTGTTGGATTCCAGAGGAATCTTGTTTTCCTGGCTCTGAGAAGATTCCCTGCTTCTGATTGCGTTTTGATCTGGAATTTCAATTTGCATGATGTTGGGCTGCCAGACCCACAGCGGCAGATGCTATGGGAGGGGGAGGGAGTTCAGAATGCCTACAGGAGAGGTTAATAGGTAGGGCAGTGTGGGCTCCTGTTCTCTGGCACCTGTGAGAGCTCTGGAGGAGCATGATCGCTGGAGGTTCTCTGTGCTGCCGGCCGCCATGCTCCATGGGTGGGGAGTGGCCAGGCACCCACATCAGGGCTAACCGTGCCCATGTTGTCTCTGGAGATGAGGAGCTCTTTCTCCCCAGCCATTCTGATCACAGGGCTCTTGCACCAGGCCATTCCTGGAGTCTCCTCCTTGGAAGCCAGGGTTTTGCATCTTTATTATGAAACTGTCTGTGGGTTCTGGGCCTCCCAGACTTACTAGCTGAGCTTGCCTTCCTCTTTTCCCCTGGGTAAGTGCCACATAACCTCCTGTGAGCAATGTCTAGTCTACTTTCTCTCTCCTTCCGGATCCGAGATCCTGCTGCTGTCACGGAGCTGCCCCAGCGGAGTGGGTCAGAAGTGCCTCTCTGGACACCCAGTGTGCACAACCCAACTGTGGTTCTTAGTCCTCTCGGACATGACTGCAGCAATACTCAATACAGCTGACGATATAAGTGACTCTTTGCAGTTTTTTGGGTTCAAGGATTTCTTGAATTTCAATGTCATCTCTGTTATGCAGTTTTCTCTATATTGGGTCATTATTTTCTCTTTGTGCCTGTCCCTGCCAGTGTTGTCTGTTGTTTCTTATGTTCCTGGAGGGTCGAAGAAAGTTTTTACAAACAGATTGGTAAAACTGAAAGGGGACCATTCACTCAAAAAAAAAAAAAAAAATCTTAAAAAAAAAAAACCCTGTCATGCAAGCAACATATGTAACAATAGTAATAGCTGCATTTATTATTTACTTACAGTTTGCTGGGCTCTGCCTTGTAGGTGCATTAACTCAGCTGAGCTCAACTGCAAGTTGACTGCACAGCTCGGCTTTCCTGACCATTGTCCTGTCCTACCTTCCATTGGGCCCACATTCCTGTGGTGTACATGGCCCTATCTAGGCAGGTTTTTGAGAGACAAAGCTTATGGAATTTTGGGGGCTTCTTTAAGGAAAATAATTTAAAGTTTGGGAAACAAAGTAGGGCATGAAAGTATTTATTTACAATATGAGAAGAAATCACAGCAAATTACAAATGTTAAAAAGCTAACCCAAACCATAAACACCACAGTTCCGGGGAAACAACACATTTTTGTCAATGAACCTCTTGACATAGCTCTATAGTACTTTTTTCCCTGCATTTTTTGGCTTCATATTCTTTTATCACCTGTTCATATGATCATGATTTTTTTATCATGATTTCTTAAATCACAAGAACAGATCATTAGTCTTTTCCTTGACATGATTAGTCAAAATTTATATTTTATTATTGAGAGTTTAGGACGGTTTCTTCTAATTTCACAACATCTGGCAATGTCACAGGAATTTTTAGGATTGGAAAAACTTCCATTAGGTTTCTTTTGTATGATGTTAGGGCATTATTGGTTTGTGCAGTGACTACTTTTATATACCCTCATGTAGCTCTGGGGCCAGGCACCTTAAGAAACATCTGTATTGCTATGTGGTTTCTCGTCTTGCACCTATGTGTTGTGACATTGGGTGGACACAGTGGATGTGTTCCTGGAAATCTTCCTATCTTCCTGAGCCAAGATGTCCAGCAGCAATTGAGCTATACATGACTTGCCAAGAGAGGTACTGTGCAAGTGAGGGCCATAAGCTCTATGGCTCTATGAGCCTCATGGTATATGTGTCTCAGGGTCCTGGGCTGATTGTCAAGGGGACACAGGGCTACCAGGAACCTGCCCTGCCCTGCCCCAAGGCATTGATAGTGAGGGAGGAGGTGAGTGTTCACAGGTCACTGCAACCCAAGGCCAAATGAGATCCCAAGGACTGCTACTAACTAAGGACGCAGCAGCCAGGGAGGGAAAGGCTGCCTCTTAGTAGGTTGAGGGCGGTGATTCCCCAGTTACATGGCAAAGAACTGTAGACCCTGTGGCTAGAGCAGCTCTGCTCTAACTATTTTTTGCCATATTTGCTTTGTGCATACGGTTTGTTTTTAGAGGAAGGATTCTGCTGCTATTAGCCTGAGGTGCTATAGGACTGGGACAGGTGTAGAGGTCCCATAGATGAGGTGACGGGCAGGGTCAGGTCAGGAGCAGTGAACGCAGCATTGCCTCTGAGCTGGGCCCAGGAGCTTAGCAGTGTACTGCTAGAACCCTTGTATCTGCCCAGCTAAGGAGGACTCCATTGCCAGGGTAGGGAGTTCAAACTTTTGCTCACCTGAAGAATTCTCACTTTTCATGCCCTTGAAGGCAGGCTCCCTTCCTTTGTGAAGTGAGGAAGCTTCACAGTTCAGGCTGGGCAGTTGGCACCACCTTAGCTCTGCACATAACTTCACATTGAGTTAAATGTTTATAAAACCTGGCTCTCGGGCCAGGCGCGGTGGCTCACGCCTGTAATCCTAGCACTTTGGGAGGCCGAGGCGGGTGGATTGCTCAAGGTCAGGAGTTCGAGGCTAGCCTGAGCGAGAGTGAGACCCTGTCTCTACTAATAATAGAAAGAAATTAATTGGCCAACTAAATATATATAGAAAAAATTAGCCAGGCATGGTGGCACATGCCTGTAGTCCCAGCTACTTGGGAGGCTGAGGCAGAGAACGATTGCTTCAGCCCAGGAGTTTGAGGTTGCTGTGA
>CAUYRT010019788.1:0-13312 GCA_963574885.1 Lepilemur ruficaudatus
TAGGGCAGGTGTACTAACAATAAACTTCCTTAGCTTTTATCTATCTGAGAATGTCTTTATTGTTAATAGTCCTTCATTTTTGAAACATAGAATTCTTGGTTGACAGGGTTATTTTTTCCTTTCAGCACTTTAAATATATCATCCCACTGCATTCTGGCCTCCATTATTTTTTTAAATTTTTAATATTATGTGGGCTGGGCGCGGTGGCTCACACCTGTAATCTAGCACTCTGGGAGGTCAAGGCAGGTGGATCTCTCAAGGTCAGGAGTTCGAAACCAGCCTGAGCAAGAGCAAGACCCCATCTCTACTATAAATATAAAGAAATGAATTGGCCAACTAAAAATATATAGAAAAAATTAGCCGGGCATGGTGGCACATGCCTGTAGTCCCAGCTACTTGGGAGGCTGAGGCAGAAGGATTGCTCAAGCCCAGGAGTTTGAGGTTGCTGTGAGCTAGGCTGGCACCATGGCACTCACTCTAGCCCAGGCAACAGAGTGAGACTGTCTCAAAAAAAAATTTTTTAATATTATGTGTATATAATAGCTGTATATACATATATAGGGTATATGTGAGATTTTGATACAGGCATACAGTGTGTATTAATCAAATCAGGGTAATTAGGGTATCAATTACCTCAAGCATTTATCATTTCTTTGTTTTAGGGACATTCCAATTCTACTCTTCTAGTTATTTTAAAGTATACCATAACTTATTATTGACTACAGTCACCTTGTGCTATCAAATGTTATTCATTCTATCTAACTGTATTTTTGCACCCATTAACCATCCCCACTTTATCCCCCGCTCCTCTTCCCAACCTCTGGTAACCATCATTCTTCTCTCTGTCTCTATGAGATCAATTGTTTTAATATTTAGCTCCCACACATGAGTGAGAACATGTGAGATTTGTCTTTCTGTGCTTGGCTTATTTCACTTAACATCATGTTCTCCAGTTCCATCCATGTTGTTACAAATGACAGGATTCCATTCTCTTTATGAATGGATAATATTCCATTGTGTATATGGACCACCATCTCCTTATGCATGCATCTGTTGATGGACACTTAGGTTGATTCCAAATCTGGGCTATTGTCATTAGTGCTGCAATAAACATGGGAGTGCAGGTATCTTTTTGTTATGCTGATTTCCTTTCTTTTGGATATATACCTAGCAGTAGGATTGCTAAGTCATATGGTAGTTCCATTTTTAGTTTTTTGAGGAACCTCGATACTGTTCTCCATAGTGGTTGCACTATTTATATTCCACCAGCAATGTACCAAGGTTTCCTTTTCTCCATATCCTCACCAGCATTCATTATTGCCTATCTTTTTGATAAAAGCCATTTTAACTGGGATGAGATGATATCTCATTGTAGTTTCAATTTGTATTTCTCTGATGACTAATGATGTTGAACATTTTTTTCATATACCTGTTGGCCATTTGTACGTCTTCTTATGAGAAATGTCTATTCAGGTCTTTTGTCCATTTTTCAATCAAATTATTTGATTTTTTACTATTGAGAAGTTGGGGCTCCTTATATATTCTAGTTATTAATCCCTGTCATATGGGTAGTTTGCAAATATTTCCTCCCATTCTGTGGGTTGTCTTTTCACTTTATTGACTTTTTCGTTTGCTATGTGGAAGCTTTTTAGCTTGATGTGATCCCATTTGTCCAATTTTGCTTTAGTTGCCTATGCTTTTGGGAGTATTACTCAAGAAATCATTGCCCAGACCAATGTCCTGAAACATCTCCTCAATGTTCTCTTTTAGTAGTTTCATAGTTTTAGGTCTTAGACTTAAGTCTTTAATAGCCTCCATGATTTCTGATGAGAAACTTGCTATTAATTCTGTTGAGACTCCCTTGAATGTGACAAGTTGTTTCTCTCACTCTCTCTTTTTTTCTTTGTCTGTATAAAGTGAAAGCAAAATTTATTCAGAAACTATAGAAAGTCTATTCCACAGATAGAGCTGAGGCAAGTTCTCTCTGATGAAGAAAACTGGCCCCCTGCAGAAACTATAGAAAGTCTACTTCACAGAGTAGAGGCTGGCACTCCCTGCAGAAAAGAACTGGTGAGTTGATTCTTTCTTGCTTTCTTGCTTCCAAGATTCTCTTGGTCTTTTGAGTTTGATTATAATGAGTCTCAGTGTGGATCTCTTTAAATTTATGCTGTTTAGAGATCATTGATCTTCTTGGATGTTTAGATTTACATCTTTCAGCACATTTGGGAAGTTTTTGGCCATTATTTCTTCAAATTTTTTTTTATGACCCCTTTTTTCTCTCTTCTCCTTCTAGGACTCCCAGAATGTATATGTTAGTCTGCTTGATGATTTTCCATAGGTATCTTAGACTTTGTTCATTTTCTCTTTATTCTTTTTCCTTTCTGCTCCTCAAACCGGGTAATATCATTTGCCCTATCTTCAAGTTCGCTGATACTTTCTTCTGCCTGATCAAGTCTCCTACTGGACCCCTCCGGTAAATTTTTAAATTTCAGCTATTATACTTTTCAGCTCCAGAATTTCTATTTGGTTCTCTTTTATAATTTCTATCTCTTTATTGATATTCCCTACTTGTTCATATATCATTCCCCTGATTTCATGTAGTTCTTTGTGCATGGTTTCCTTCTATTTATTTGAACATGTTTAAGACAATTTAAAATCTTTGTCTAGTAAATCCAATGTCTGGGCTTCCTCAGTGATGGTTTCTGTCAATTTCTGTTTTTCCCTATGATTGGGCCACATTTTCCTGTTTCTTTGTATGATTCGTAATTTTTTGTTGAGAACTGGACATTTTTAATATTGTATGTGGTAACTCTGGAAATCCCTTTCCAGAGATTTCTGTCATTACTTGATGAATGCTGCAGTCATCTATTTGGTGACTTTTCCAAACTATTTTGCAGAGACTATCTTCCTTGTCTTGTGTGATCACTGAAGTCTCTGATCCATTATTTCCATAGTCAGCCAGTGAATTGACAGAGATTTCCTTCAAAGTGTGGCTCCAATAAGATATTTAAAAAAAAGAAGAAGAAAGAGTCTCTGTCTTTTTCAATCCCCTCCAACCAAGTCTACTAGAGAAGCCACTTCAGCCCATGAGAGTTAAAACAACGGCCAGTGTCTGTGCTATCCTCTCAGTGATCAAAAGCAGCAATCAAAATGCACAACCTCAATTTTTGGAGAGCAATGTTTTTATTGCCCACCCTGACACCAGCAAGTCACACAAGCATTGCAAGCTGCCATCCCCATGGCTGCCTGCCATGGTGCTGGGGGCTGGGGGACGGTAGCCACTTATGAAATGCCAAAATTTACTAAAATTTACCTGCCTCTTTTTTTCATCAAGCACTCCCCAGAATGCTGCAATTGTTTGATTAGACTACAGAGTTCTGAATTGTTGCTTCAGTCAACAATTGTTGTTTCCTTGATGTCATCTTCCATAATGTCATCCCACTAGCTATCTTTATGTTATAGATTTCTAACTTAATTCCACTGTGATCAGAGGACATAGTTCATATGATTTCAGTTCTTGTCATTTGTTGAAATTTGATTTCTGGCCTAGTATATGGTCTATTTTGGTAAATGTTCCATGTGCATCTGGAAATGACTTTGGCAGTGGTTGGGTGCAGTGTTCTATAAATTCTAATTAGGTCAAATTTGTTAATTTTGTTGCTCAAATCTTTTTTATCCTTTTCTTGTTGATTTCTCTTGTCCTATCAGTAACTGAGAGAGATATCTTTAAATTTCTACTATGATTATAGATTTGTATATTTCTCCTTTACCTTTGGTTTTACTTCTATCATCTTATTTAATGATAAATTTTCTATTTTTAATTATTCTTTTGTAGTTTATTTTTTTTACAAAATCTCTTCTATGTTTTGTTTATTTATAAACATATATAAATATATAATTCCTATTAACTGAGACAGTATCTATTTATGATACATATTAAAATATAAGGAAATTGCTATGTCCCCTTTTCCCAGCTCCTTCGTTCTCTTCTGTCTTATTCCCCAGTTTTAGTTGTTTATACTATTTTTCTTAGTTGGTCTAATGGTACTATTAATTTTCTATGAAATATAAATTAAACTCTTACCTTCATTACTTGATTTATCAGCTTTAAACAACGAAAAAAGAAGAAATTAGTGCTAATTCCAGTTTTAGAACTGGACTAGATCTCATTATTTTCTTTTCTACCTCTCAACTTTTCTAATTATGTTACTATTTCCACCTTTTTCTGGTTTGTAACATTTACAGTATATGTTGAAACCATAATTTCCTCAACTGTTTAACCTTAAATATACTTAAAGAGGTTTAATGCTCATCATCGGTACTTTTAGCATGACCCCTTATTTATCTTCTGATAGGCTGAAGTTTGTCCCCACTGTTTTCTTCAAATGAATTGAGTAGGAATATATTCTGTCCATTCTTACATATTTAAAAATATCTGTTTCCTTTTTATTTGAATAGTAGTTTCTCTGGATATGAGCATAGCACAACACACTCTTTTCTGAGGATAGTATAGACATTGCCTCATTGTCTTATAAAAAGTAAATTTCTTTTCTTTATAAATTACCCAACATTTGTTGTTGCTGAAAAGCCTAAAGCCAGTCTTGCTTTTGTCCTTACAGGTGGTCTGATGTTTTTCTCCTCTATATCATAAAAGCCTATCATTATCTTTGAAGTCCTCGAACTTTACTAGGATTTGTTTCATTGTCGATCCATCTGCATCAAATTTCCCTGGGATGATTTTAGGAAAATAACAGTGGTGGCATCAGTATAAGTCTTTCATTATCCCAGAATCCCCAAATTAAAACAGCAAAGCAGCAATGTTCTGGATGTAATCTTACACTATAATTTTACAAAATGTTACTGGTATGGTTTGAATGTGTCCCCCAAATTTCATGTGTTGGAAACTTAATCCCCAATGTGGCAGTATTGAAAGGTGGAGCCTTTAAGAAGTGATTGGATAAAGAGGGCAGTATCATAGGAGGGGAAGTGGAGAATTTAACATAAGAAGAAAGAGTCTGAGGTAGCACACTGGCACACTCAGCACCCTTACGACATGATACTCTGTGCTGCCTCAGGACCCTGCAGAGAGTCTCAACCAGCAAGAAGGTTCACGCCAGATGCAGCCCCTCAACCTGGGACTTCTCAGCTTCCATAACTGTAAGAGGTAAATTTCTTTTCTTTATTAATTACCCAGTTTCAGATACTCTGTTATAAGCAACAGAAAACAGAGTAAGAGAGTTACCATTGGAGGAAAGTGGGCAAAGTATACCAGAGGTCTCTCATTATTATTTCTTACAATAACACCATGTCAATCTACAATTATTTCGATAAAAATTTCAATTAACAACAACAACAAAACAGTATTCAAGATTCAGGAGACATGCGCGCTAGTGTCAGCTCTACTACAAATCAACTGTATGACCTCTGGAAAGCAACTTAAATACTTTCTCAATGTCAATTACACAGACTCTAGAATTAAACTAGAAAAAAAAACAGAAGAGAAATAGATAGTAAAATTAAAATCCATGGGCAATATTCACCGTAAAACTAAATGACAAGGTATCCCCTTGAACCCCAACAAGCAAACGAGGGAAAGCCATGCACTAAATCCTACTCATTATCAACATCTCTGTGAGGGAGGAAGACGAGGGAAGCAACAGGGGGCCTGATGCATCTGAAAAAAGAAGAAAATCAAAAGTGGCCAACAGATATTCTCTGGAAAGCATAGCAGGCCAATTAGAAAACAACAATGGAAACTGAGAGTGGTTCTTCCAAATGCAGTGGAGGCTGAGTAGCCAGGGCTTAAAACTGAAGGACTGTTGTAGTCTAAGTCACAGGTGCTCTCAAGACTGACAAGCCAGAGCCTCCTTCCAGCATGAACCCAGGTTGAAGAAGGAGGGTCACAATTGATCTACATGGGCACTATCAAGACAAAGAAGGTACAAATAGAAGGTATAGATAAAAAGGAATAGGACAGAGTAGTAAATCTCAGAAAGCAAGTCACTATATTTTTGAATACTACATTAAAAATAAAGAAGAAAATTTGTGAAGTACGACCCCTTCTAAAAGTTCAGTAAAACTACATTCACATAAAAATGAGCCACAGAAAACTATGAAGGGAAAATCCTATACAAAGTTATTATAAGGAGTAAATAACTACAGAGCAGAATAATATCCCAAGGTACTATGGTCTGAATGTTTGTGCTTCCTCCCCCCAATTCCTATGTTGAAACCTAATAACCAAGGTGATGGTATTAGAAGGTAGGGCCTTTGCAATGTGATTAGGTCATGAGGGCTCCATCTTCAGTAATGAGATTGATGCCTTAGTCCATTTTGTGCTGATATAACAGAATACCTAAGACTGGGTAATTTATAAAGAACAGAAATTTATTTCTCACAGTTCTAGAGGCTGGGAAGTCCAAGATCAAGGCACCAGCATCTGATGAGGACCTTCTTCCTGTGTCCTTACATGGTAGAAGGCAGGAGGATAAGCGAGAAACCAACTCCCTCAGTCAAGCTCCTTTAAAAGGGTGGCTAATCTCATTCAAGAGGGAGAAGCTCTCATGGCCTAACCACCACTTAAAGGCCCCCCAGTACTATCACATTGGCAATGCCTGAATTTTGGAGGGGACACATTCAAACCATAGCAATGCCCTTATAAAAGAGGCCCTAGAGAGCTATCTTGCCCTTTCACCATGTCTTGCCATATATTCTCTTTCAGATACTGTCTCTGCTTCCCAGCCTCCAAAACTGTGGGCAATAAATTTATGTTGTTGATAAATTACCCAATCTAAGGCATTTTGTTATAACAGCCCAAATGGACTAAGACACAAGGACAATGAGATCACATCAGACAGGCATGTCTACCAAACAAGTCAAAGTTATAACCTAGGGATTCTAAGACTCTACCCAATTTCTCCCACTTGTTACAAATAAAAACTAAAGGACTCTGGAAAGTAAATAACAGCAGTTTGGGTAAGGAAGTCAAAACTTTAATAATAATTAATGTATTGTTTCTGTGATTTTTGTTTTTCCTTCCATAGCTACTAGTTTAGACCTAGACCCTAGAGTGGGGGTTTGGCAGGGAGCTCCATGATATTTTTCCCTCTCTCTACTTTACCCACTTTGCTCCAAGACAGATCTAGTCATGGGAAGTTTGTGACAGTACAGGGAAGCTAAAACCCTGGGTCGGTAGCCAGAGCACCAGCAAAAGGAGTCCTAGGAGCCAGACTGTGTGAAGTAAATCACAGAAAGGAAGCAGCTGGAGAAGAGCATCCTTAAATCTGTGCATGGGTGGAAATGGCTTTGGGAACTGAGGGTATAGTGTAGACTACCACCCAGGATCCAGACTGGCTCCTAAGTGGTGCACACATGATGCAGATCCAAATAATACTGTAAAGGCTTTGAATAATATGAACATTGGAACCACACCTCACACATGGCAGCTAGGACTTAATAGGGTTAACTGAGAGCTAAAACAGACAACAACAAACAAAATCAACATTCCCTAGAGGATATTGACAGGATTCAAAGTCTCACAATATAATATTCCAGGACATAATCCAAAACTATTCAAATTAGGAAAAAAACAGAAAAAAATCAACAGCTTTCAAGAGAAAAGATAATCAACAAACATGACGTGATGCTGATGTTGAAATTATCAACAGACATTAACCATGCTCTATGAAGTACAATTAAACCCTCTTGAAACAAATGGAAAGATAGCATTTCTCAGCAAAGAAATGAAAGCTACAAAAAAGAACCAGATAGAAATTTTAGAACTGAAAAATATAACAATGGAAATTGAAAATTTACTGAAGGGGATTAAGAGCAGAACGGAGATGGCAGAGGGAAGAGGCAGTGAATTTGAAGATAGATCAGTAGAAACAATCCAATCTGAAACAGAGAAAAAAAGATCACAATCAGGGCTGAGTACACACATGGTTGGAGTTTACCTGGGAGATGATGCTTTGAGGCCTCCTGGTGAACTGGACTCTCCATCTTTCCACCTCTCCAGTGTCTCCCTTCTGTGTGTGTGTGTGTGTGTGTGTGTGTGTGTGTGTGTGTGTGTGTTTTCTTCCCCTTTCTACTGTAAGTGTCCTCTTCTTGCTGGAGTTAATGGGAGTTAATAGGAGCTCAAGAGTTCTGTGGTCCCTCAGCTTCCCTGGGCAGCTGTCCTGGGTTATTTTTCCTTATCCAAAGGCTCAGCTTAGTCCAATTTTAACCTTGGAGCTATTTTACAGGCTTGCAAAACTCACATCCACTGTTGGTTAAGTGCCTGGCATTTCCCCTTCCCATACATTCTCTTTCAGGGATTGTCTCTGCTTATGGAATCAGATTTACTTTTATCTCACTCTTTTAAAAGCTGCCTTAGTCAAGATTGAGGTATGGGGTGGAGTTTCATTCCCTCCCCACCAAAAATGCCCCCAAAAGTGACTTGGTCACATTCCCTCAAGATTTCCACCACTTACACCCTGGATCATTCTTCCTCATGGCCCAGATTTAAGCGCAAAATGTTTCAACCATGTCTGTTTGCTTTCATCAGTCCTCCCCTCCCACCCATCCCCCTCCTTAGTCTTTATCTCCAGATAAGTCTTTCCATTCCAACAATGGACAAGGAGAAAGAGGTAGATGCCACAGCATCCATTCATTCTGCAGGGAAGAGTTCTTATGGAGGAACTTATAGATTATTTGTGGTGTGAAGAAATAAGCACCAGGCCAGGGGCCAGAAAATCTGGATTCTTGCTGTAGTTCTGCCACAAAAAGCTATGCAGCCTTGAGCAGGACATAAAATCTTAGAAGTTTGAAGCAATATGGAGCCTTAGGAGGCCATCTAACCCAACTTTCTACTTACACGTATGCAGAAACTGATGCCTGGACACATGATATAACTTGCTCCAAGTTGTGCAGTTAGTTAATGGCATAGCAGGGTCTTATACACAGGACCATCATGATAATGCTTTTTCCATCACCCCACGCCAAATGCCTCCATTTCCTCATCTATACAATGGGCACAGCAAGGATTACAGATGAGCTCAAATGTACTAATGCTGATGTAGGAATTTGGGAAATAGGAAATATTATTCAGGTGAGTGGTTATTAACCTCACTGACAATCCCCACTGGAAACTGACTCCCTGCTGTGTCCCAGTGGAAGGTCAGGGCCCAAGGGAGCTCTAAGCTGACTCGTCCACCTCTCCTGGGACCTGAAAAATTTTAATGGCAACCACTGAGCAGAGAGCCATGGCTGCTGAAGCTAATGGGGCTCACTGGAACCACTTTAACAGTTGTTCTGTCAGAAATACCAGCAGTAAATGCCAAGACCTCAACAACAAATGTGTAAGGGGTGTGGGGTTATGAATGGTTTATCTTCATTCTTTCTCCATGTTACAAATTGATTATAATATGAGTTGTTGTTTTGGTATATCATACCTGGCCCATTGTGGATATTTAGCAAATTTTTGTTACAGACAGAATTAATAATTTGAAATAAAATTTCTTGAGAAGTAGAAGAGCAACAAGAAGCATGACTGGGTACATCTATATGCTCAATGCTTAGGATACAAAAACAAGACATGTATTCTGCTCTCCGAGAACTCACAGTGCGGTCAGGGGGAGAGACCTAGAAACACATAAATGTACTGAAGAGAGAAAATGCCTCTCCTAGAGGAATGTTCCAAGGCTAAAGGGCTGAGCAACTAGCCATACCTGGGAGAGAAAGGAAGGTTTCCCGGAGGAGGCGACATTTGAACAAAGGGAAAATTCAGGCATGTCAGGCAGACAAAGGAGGGAGAAGTGCATTTCTAGCAGGAAGAAGAGAGGCTCAGAGATGAAATGGCCCAGCACACATGCCAGGAACCCGGAGAGCCCAGCGAGGCTGGAGCACAGGGGAGATGAAGGCAGAGAGAGGAGGCAGGGAGCAGACTCTGCAGAGCTTTGAGTAACTGTGTTAATGAATTTAGATTTTATCCTATAAGTCATGAGGAGCCAGTGTAGGATCTTATGCAGGAGAATGACCTACAGATGAAGGCCTCTATGGCAGCAAGGAGGAGAAGAGATGGGAGAGTTGAGATGACATAAGGGAGCAATTTGTTCACACTCTACCTTGTTCCAGAAAGACTATAACTTTGTCCATGTTCCCATCCCAGCTTCAGACCCTTTAAAGATATGAAGGAGAGAAGAAATAGAAAAGGAGATGGGAGATTTTTTAAAAAAAGGGGAGGATGATGAAAAGGTAATTAAGAAAATTCAGAGGATCAAAGCCAATGAGCCAGCTGTGACCCAGCGACTCAATGATATGGAGACACCTTCCAGTGAATCTGTCAGCCGAGAGGGTTTCCATGGCTTCAGTCATCACATATATCCTCATGCAGTCTCATTCAAAGGCTGGAAATGAGGAGGGGTGTGGGGAAGTTTTTTTCTCCTCCTGTTTCTCTTGCCTTTAATCGTGGAGGAGAAATCTGTCCCCAAAACTCCCCAGTGAATACCACCTATGTCTTATTAGTCATTACTGGATTTATCACGTAACTATTCCCAGCTGCTAAATGGTCTGGGAAAGTGAATACCTGGCTTTTTCAGGTACTTTGGTAGGAGCTGGGCAAGGGAGAAGGGATTGGGAATGGTTGCTGGGTAGACAACTTGCAGTGTCTACTATGTTTTTGTAAAGTACCTGACAGCAGGAATGAATGTAATGGGCCAAAAGCAAGAGAATCTTGAGAGTGATGCCTCAAAGTTGGTCTTGTACAAAAAATTCTTGTGATATCAAGATCACAAACTCAAATGTAGGTTACATAAATGATAGGAGGATGTAGGTGGAAATGTCCCTGACTAAAAGAGGACTGGGTTTCAGCCCCTTCCTTAACCTGTGCAAACTGTAGCACCTAACTTAAAGGCAGGAAACAAAATTTTTTTTCTTTGGAGAAATAACAACCCCAGAAAAATAGGCCTCACTGTACTGGCACTTGGTGAGGGGTTGGGGGGGTCCTCCAGTGAATTACCAATTTCCCATCTGCTCCTCTAAAGTGAAGTCCATCTAAGTACAAAAGCCCTGCCGATACATAGAGGTTTTAATCTAATTCTAGTGCCCTCCTCCCAAATGGATATAGGCAACCAAGGATCACCAGGCATTTAAGGAAGGCCTCCAACATGAAAAGCAAAAAGAAAATAAATAGAAAAATGTATGAGAAAGCAACAAAAATGATGCAGGGGACATGAGAAACCTTTTTTTTTTTTTTTTTTTTTACAAAACCTCTGCTTCATATAATTAGTATCTTTAGAAAGAGGCAAGAAGATATGATACCTATAAAACAAGAATAGGACTGCACAGAAAAGACTAGAGAGCTGGTGTGGTAGCGTGCACATGTCTCAGCTACTCGGAAGGCTCAGGTGGGACAATCGCTTGAGCCCAGGAGTCCTGGGCTGTAGTGCACTATGCCCATCAGGCATCTGCATTAAGTTCGGCATCAATATGGTGACCTCGCAGGAGTGGGAGACCACCAGGTTGCCTAAGGGGGGGATGAACTGGCCCAGGTTGGAAACTTGGAGTTTTTCGAGGTGATGAAACTATTCTGCATCCCATGGTTCATGGTTACATGAATCAACACATGTTAAAATTCACAAAACCGTATACCAAAAAAGTCAACTGTATGTTAATTCAAAATTAAAATTAAAACATAAATCTGT
This sequence comes from Lepilemur ruficaudatus, assembly GCA_963574885.1. NCBI lineage: Eukaryota > Metazoa > Chordata > Mammalia > Primates > Lepilemuridae > Lepilemur > Lepilemur ruficaudatus. The sequence continues at coordinate 11,682 of CAUYRT010019788.1, forward strand.
GAAGATAAAGATATTTTTAGATATGCAAGGTTTTAAAATTTTACCTCCCATATGCCCTTTCTCCAAAAGAGTAGTTTTCATGAGGTCATGATGCAGGAAATAAACAAGGAAAAGGAAAACATGGGCTCTAGACCTGAAAATCAATGGAAGAGAAGAACAATGGAAACTTCTTGAGTGATGGTGATGAGAAGTGCCAGGAAGACAGCTGTGCAGCAGGTCTAAGAAGCCACCTGTCCAGTGTGTAGCAGGAGGACATAGAACTCCTGGAGGACTGCTATCAAGAGACAAGCAGAAGGAATAGATCATTTAGTGTGTCTCAACATGAATTCAAAGAAGATTTTCAGTTCTGGTGGAAAATTTCAGAATGAATTAATATAAAGAAAATGATGCGAACAAAAAAGACAAAATTATTAATGTCAGGAAATAAAAAAGTTGGAATGTAAGTATAGTACAATATGTGGCTCAGCAATCAATATTAATTGCGTTATCTTGATAACATATAAACACTGACCCAGTGGCATGCCCAAGACAGGATGGTGAGAGCAGTCTGCCCCAAGTGCAGGCAGTAAGAGATGCATTTCTGAGGATAATTTAAAAACAATAATAAAGTTTACTACAAGTCAGTCTGGTTTTTATTGTCCCTGTGCACTAGCAATTCTAAATAATATCAACGATAAAATACTACTCCCCCCCCAAAAAATCTTTTGTTTGTCTGATTTACAAATAATTTCTGAAGTTACTGTTGAGCTTTAATAATATATTTGCAAGCTTTAAATTAACACATTCTTGCTGGGTGGTGGCTCACACCTGTAATACTAGCACTTTGGGAGGCCAAGTGGGTGGACTGCTTGAGGCCAGAATTGGAGACCAGCCTGAGCAAGAGTGAGACCTTGTCTCTACAAAAAATAGAAAAATTAGCCTGGCATGGTGACATATCCCTGTCATCCTAGCTACTCGGGAGGCTGAGGCAGGAGGATTGCTTGAGCTCGGGAGTTCGAGGCCAGCTTAGGCAACACAATGAGACCCACCCATCTCTTAAAAAAAAAAAAAAAGAAAGAAACTTGAAGTGAGGCACCCATACTATTAATATAATAACATGAAACAATATTAATCCAGTAGAGTCTAATAAAAAAAATGTGAAAAAGCAATGTATGGATCTATTTTGAAATATGTAACAACTCCAATATTACATAAAGTTAATGAAAAATCTACAGAAATTTAAAAGCGGGTGCATCCAAAGCATCTACGCTAGAAACAACACAAAATGAGGATGATTATTTTTTCCTCTTTTGTACCGCAATATTTATTTTTTAATTTTTTACTGGTGTTATTATTCATATGAAGTTCAATTAAAAGGAAGTTCAATGTCTCTGTTTTTTTCCTAGTTCTTACTATTACATATTTGTTTTATATCATGATTATTACTGAAAATAAACTTGTCATTTAGAGGAGGGGGTGTTTAAAAAATGATTCCGGCCGGGTGCGGTGGCTCACGCCTCTAATCCTAGCACTCTGGGAGGCCGAGGCGGGTGGATAGCTCAAGGTCAGGAGTTCGAAACCAGCCTGAGCAAGAGCGAGACCCTGTCTCTACTAATAATAGAAAGAAATTAATTGGCCAACTAAATATATAT